>UXGC01000803.1:0-53427 GCA_900480045.1 Eurytoma adleriae | reverse complement strand
AGTGACCTAATCCTCACTGTTTTTCAGTGAATATGCACTGTCAGGCAGTGAACGTTCACTGGATGAGATTTAGAGGGTAACAAATAAATTTTCTTCCAGGTATATAAAATTACGATCGTAAATTTTATAATAAAAAAGAACAATTACGTACCTCTTCAATGACGCTTTTTTCATCTTCAGGTGTGCGCACGGAATTGATGGGATCGCCGCTCATGACGATGGCTTTGGCGAACTTGGCCCTGCTCAGTGGACTCATCATGTGGAGTCCGACGCTAATGGCTCCGGAGCTGTGTCCGTAGATGATGATGTTCGAGGCCGAGCCACCGAACAGTTCGATGTGTTCTTTCACCCAGTCCAGCGCGGCAATTTGGTCCAGCATGCCGTAATTGCCAGGCGACTCTTCATCCATCGAAGTGAAAAAACCCAGGATGTTCAGCCGGTACGCCACTGTCACCACCAGGACCTGTATTACAATGAGTCGGTCAGTTGAAATGGTTGGAAAGCAAAAATGAATTTGTTGTAAACAAAATTAATTTTTAAGATTCCCTCTGGGTTTATTTAAAACTGTATGCTAATTAAGAATTATAAATTTAAGTATATTCAAATTATGCATAAGTGAAAAAACACTGGAAAACATAACTTTGCATATTATGGACCTGAAATTATTATTTTTTAATAAGCTAGACAACTCATCCTGCTAACGTTTCAAATTACTACTGATAATCCTAATTAGCGGTATAGTACTTTTAAAATTAAGTCTGTAAAAATTAGATCCATTTCTTCAAAATACCTATATTTATGAACTTTTCCAACAACTGCTTGTAAAACAATCATTTAAGTAACTCTGGATGAATTGCGATTTTAAAATTAATGAAAAAAAAAAGTAAAGTAAGGAATGAATAAATGACAAAGTCCGCACGGAAGAGGCCGAGCCCTTTAAAATGCTCGTACAATCGATGGTACTCGGTCGGACCGACCTTCGTCCTGAGCCGGCCGCGCTCGCGGGTATCTTAGAGGCCGAATAAATAAATCAAAATAGCCGTTTTTCGCGTGAGTGTATCGGCCTCTCCCTCTCGACAGGCGCGCGCGGGAAATCGCAATTTGACACGACGAGGCCTATATCCCGCGGCTAAAAATACGAGCACGGCGATCCTCTCGACGGTGGGGCGCGTAATCCGCCGGCCGAGTTCAAGGATGACACGCCGACGGCACGCGCCCACCGCCTCGTCGGTCATCTTTTCTTTTCCGCGCCTTATGTACTGCTTCGCGCGCTAGGAGGGTGTAAGTATTTCGAGTCTCGAATTTTACTGAAACTAAGGCAGATTGGGCGAGAAAATTAAAAACTTTTGACCGTGACAGGTAGGTTCAACAGGTTTTCAGATTAAATATGTAGTAAAGTTAATTTTGTTTCATGTGATTCAAATTAGCACTGCTCTCATCTATCTAATTTAGTATACACTTACTGTTTTATGTATCTTTGCCAATGCATATGAAAATTTTAAGGTTTAGGCACTTTAATTAATCATTTGTCATATTTTTAAGAAAATCTGAGTTCTAGAGATTTGGTACTCTCCTACTAGTCAGTCAGACGATCCTCACAATTGGCCTATACTAGTGTCTGTGATAGTATGCGTGAGAATTTGAAACAGAAGCTTTTATTTTTAAAAACGCGAAAAGTATTAATTATTTATGGACTAGCGAAATTTAGGAAATGGGATAAACGTGTATAAGGTTTCATTTGAGCTGACTATTAGCATAATTAGACACGCATTGGTAATTTATTTAAATCAGTTTTAAAAGAACCAAGTGCATTTTTGAGTGCATGTCCTGAAATTTTATCGCGGGTAAAATAATTGTAATGGCCTTTTCTTAATTTTGATAAACTTTTTTGCATTTATTTATTCGCGCATTAATTTAAACGAGCCTCAGAGGCAATTTTAAATGTTTCTTTTGCCTAATAAATCAACGCGTAATTTTCCCGTGATTTACTTGGAACGAAAGTAGGTTTCGATAAGATAAGTCGAATGGATATTATATTTCATGCTAAATGAATTTCATTTTCGTAGTTTCACGTAAGATTATGTCATTTACATATTGCATAATTACGAATAATTTAAAAAATTATGAAGTGTATTACGCTACCATTTGTAATCTTTAGTTTTACATGCAATAATTGTTTTTGTATGAAATTTTGATTCCATTAATATTTTAATTTTTTTAATTTGTGATAACTGTACTCTGATGGTCACGAAATGCATTTGGAACTTTATTTTATTCATAAATATCTTGAAAGTCGACATTTTGAAGTCACATAGTTATTACAAATCATGATTATCAAGAAAACCGATCTAATCAAAATAAAATGAGAAAAATGTTTGTAAATATAAAACTACGAATAAAGTAAGAAATGAAAAATGGCGAACTTGACCTTCTGCTTGGTAACGAAGACGGAAGCGTCCCAAATGGCTGGAGTGCCGGTGTTGAAGTCGCCCCCGTGGAACCAGACGAGTACCGGCCATCCCTCGGACGGTCGAGTGCCTGCGCATAAATGAACCATCGTTAACTCATTTGCTTTCCGCGCTGCCTGGAAGAACTGCCGCGGATCGATCGAATGCAAAGGGACTTTTTTTTCAGGGGCTCGATTAAGGATGCACGCGGTGCCGGGGACTGGTATCAAGGTGAAATTCCGCCGTTGTTTACGATTCTTTCGTCCTTACATCGATTTCGCCGATTTGGAGGCGCGATAAGGAAGCGCCTGACATTTTTCAGCCGTCGTTGGAATGAAATTTTGCTTTTTCTACGAAATAACGGCATATTTTTACACTTTATCGCTATAGGTATGCATAAGTAATAATTAATAAAAGGACGTAGATTATGGCGTTGATATATGTGTGCATCTATAATCAAAAGATGTTATAGTGCTTTAGATAATTTTCGAAATATTGCATCATAAAAATTAAAATAACAAGTAGTTTTTTCATTTTTAATTTTCATAATGACAATGAAGGATATCCCAAAAATACCCTTGATAAACATTAAAGGAAATATTAAAAGTTACTTTTTGCAATTAATACTACTGAATGTCGCATGAAAATTTGATTTTACTACTTATTTTAACAAACTGCATGCTTATTATTCCCTTCACTTCCCCAAATCAATTTTTTTTCTAATTGTATATTTTTATAAGATCTAAACAAGTCAAGAGATTTGCACGTTTCTCTACATTGTTTTTCTTACTTCTTAAATCAGTGGGCATTTTCCTTTAATAAAGTCATCATAAAAAAATATTTGCACATTTAACTAGCATATTAAAATAATTTTTTCAAGAAGACATATGGAATCAAAATTAACACACATTGAAGAGATCACAAATTACTTTAAAAGAGAGTTTTTAATAAACACCTATAAATTTCCAAGTTTAAAGAAAAGACGGAGAAAATCGAGCCCCCAAGAAAGGGGGAGAGGTGCGCAGGAAGTGGGCAGCGATAGGCCAGCCGACAGCTGTCGGGCTCGTAGCTTTAGCCGTACGAAGTGTCCAATAAACACTCGGCGAGTCCGCCGGGGGTAAACCGCGAGATTACGGAAGGTCCGTGGGACGCGCGAGCGGCGATCACGCGACCCCCGCCAGTCGCGTGCAGCCTCGTCGCGGCCAATTATCGGACGTAGGTTCGCCCCGGCTGTATCTTATCGCCGAAACAACCTGCTCTCTCTGTCGCCTCGCAGTCATTTTTTTCCTTGCTTTCGACCCTCGTAAACCCAACTGACGGCTGACTCACGGGACGAGATGCTCCTTGTGTCCTACTTTTTTTTCGGGTTATTCGGCTTAGCGGACATTTTTGATGGGGGACGATTAGGGAGTATATTACTGCTATGAGTTTGATTTAATTTTATTCAGTGTGTAGGATAAATAGAACAAAATCAAATACATTTTTTAACTTTAGTAAATTTTAGGGTACATTATATATTTCATGAATCAATTGATTAAACAATATTATTATTTTATGTTTGATTTTATTGACAATAAATTAGGTGAAGTGTAACACGTCTGTTAAGCTAATTTTTCAAATGTATAGAAATAAGTTCACAGCAACTTAGTAAATTTAAAATCATTCTAAATATATTAAAAAAAATTGTGCGATTAAGGTATAGAAAAAATTGTTTTTCGTTTTATGTATAAAATTTTTCGATGACACTATGGGTTATTTATAGTTATTCACTTAATTTTTTGAACATCGAAACACGACAATTCGATGTTTTTTATGTCATTACATCAATCCCGTTTCTAGAATTTATGTGTGTTTGTTCGATAAAGCTAACGGCTACAGTGTCAAGCGCTTATTTTTCAAACGCCGCTGCTTATTTAGTTCGACGGTACCGGACGGTAATGTCGCATCGAGTAGTTATCGACGCGAAACCAAAAGGTATTTATTATACTTGTGTACCTAAGGGTAAGAGTCGACGTTAAGCGAGTCCGAGGAGCCTAATTTCCGAGGCGCACCTTGACCCGATTCGCGAGATAAGCGCGCCCGCGACACCCGATCCGAACGCTCTGTAGGTCGGCCTACTTCCGGCCGGAGCTCGCTCCTTACAAGATCGCTGATAATGTTTTGGCCGCTTGTCGTGCCCACTTATCGCGCCTCCTTCCGATGATTCATCGTCCCTCTTTACCCCGCGACGGCTGATTTGCGATGTACCGACTTTCGTTCGCGTTCATTCAGTGGGGCTGTGATTCCCCCTTTTCTTTCTTGAAAAAAGTGGGAAATTTCCTTTTTTTTAATATTAATCATCAGTGTTTTTCACACAACCATTATGCATTAGAAAATAACTATATTTCGTTAAATAATTAATTATAAATAATTTAACGAAATACCATCACAAATAAATTAATTGCTATTACAGTAAAAAATGTTAAACATTTTCCTTATGTACAAAATGTAAATTATTTTATTGAATTTTACTTCAATAGTATTTTTTAGATAATCTCATTTACGCCAAGCGTCAACCTGCACTGTTAATTTTAGAAAGTAATTGCAGTAGCTTAATAGCTAGCAAAAATTACATTTTTGATCCTAAAGTGCGATAGTTTAAAATGTTTACTTGAAATGTAATCGAGCAATTGTTTTCTCACAAACTTGTGCTTATTTTTTTACAAATCGCATAATAAATCAGTATACAAAAAAAAAATCTTTTCATATACCTGAAGAGTTCATTAATTGAGTTCAAGCTAGTGCATTAAAAAAAAAAACATTAAGATACATTACACATACTAAATAGATAACACCGATCAATCGAAACTTGCCCATTCAATTCTTAACTACCTTCACCTGATAAAAAAGAATTAATCAAAAAATCCAAGAACTCATATACAGAAAATAACAAAGGTAAATGAAAATAAGGAAAAGTCTGGTGACCGCCTGGAAAAAAGGGGCAGAGCGCGCCCATACCCGGGAGAAGAGCTCGGCTCGGGGCTTCGCTTCCGTGACTGGTGTGTTTCTCCGCGCCCGCGTCGATATGGCCCGGCCACGGCATCTCCTGGAGATCGCGTGCACGGGAGGGGAGCGCGAGCGAGGCGGTCGGGCGGCGGCGGCGGCGGCGGCGCCCGGCCCTCCGCGGCAATCGATTTCGGCCTCGAGTCGCGGCGGCAGTCCGCGCGCGCGGCCGCTTTTGTTTTTGCGGCCTCATGATTGCCGTACGCAGGACGAAATGACTCGGCCGCCGGTCGATGACCCCCCGCGGGGCGCAAGCTCGCTGGGAGCGCGAGAAGCGCGCGTTGCACCGCGTGCTTTTCTTCTCCTGCCTTCGTTTCCGATGATTCCTGAATTTTCCTCATTTTTTGCGCGTTTAAAAGTCTTACGGAAAGAGAAAAAAAATGATGGTTTTTAAAGATGCTCTATTCTTTTGGGTCTCTACGGTATTTTTTACTATTGTTGAATTTTACGTTTTCGAAGGAAATTTAGCTACTTACATAAAAATATTTCATAACAAATGTTCACGAATAATGTGTATTATTATATAAGCCTTTGAAACGGAAGTAAATGAATAAGGAAGCACAAATAATGATACCTTATTATGTAAAGCGAGTTACTTTTTAAAGAAAACCACAGGATAAATAATTTTTTTTAAATATTTGTTTTGATCATTTTTTTGTCCTGTTACATGTTTTCATATACTCTTTAGCTGCGTAATTACACATTCGTTATCATATGTAGTCATCAGGATGGAAAATGTTAACAACCGAGGTGCAATTAAATGAATCCTGTTGTCTGTTATTCCTAGTAATTCGAGATAAGTCACATGCTGCTCCCTAATATTCTTTTTAAGATTTAAGAAATAAATAAAAAATTTACAATGATGCGAGTTACCTTAATTAAAAAAAATCATTTGCTTCACACAATTAATTCAATAATATAAAAACTGGATAAAAGTGAATTATAAGTAACCTTTTTAAAATATCATTATTTTTCTGATAATCTAGTTATAATCACAATCTATAGTCTTAAATTAATGCATTTATTAAAATAAGTTCTACAAATAAAATTTTAACATTTCCTTTAACACACAAATATTTAATCAAGCCGTTATCCGTTGAAACCGATATTAAAAAAAAAAAAAATAATGTCATACCTACGGTAAAAGTACCAGTCATAAAATTCGCTTTTAAAAAATAATCTAAGCTCATCATCCTTGAATCGGGAAGGATTTCATAACGGGCGGCGCTCGCGCAGGCTCTTGGGAGTGACGAAGGGTTTCCGCGGGGGTGCGCATAATTGCCGGGCGCGAATTAAAATCGAACTTGAGGAGCGGCCGGCTGGATTGCTTTGACATTGCGTGACGACCGGGGGGCCGCGCGCGGAAAAAAAAGCCTCGAGCCGCGGGAAAATCAGCCCCGCGCCCGGCGAAAATTGCGCGGACAACCTTCGCCGCGACGAGGCAATTTGTCACCCCGCCGGCGATGAAAGTCGCGCGGCCCGGTAATTAATGCTCGCTTCGCGGATATCTGCAAGTTCATCGGGAGATCGACCGATTCGGCCAATTTGGCCTTCGACCACGGGGATTGCATTAAAGAGCGACGCGATATTGAGAGGAGGTTTGGGAGATGAAGTCGCATCCCTTTACGCACTTGCTGGGCGATGAAAGCGTTTCATCGTAAGGGTTGATTTTAGTGCTTTCTCTAAATGCGGTAGTAGTTGATAGAATGAAAAGTCACTTGAAAAGTCACTGGAAACGACTACCTGTGTTGTAGAATGTGTTTATAAAAAATCAAAGTTTTAATAGCGTATGTATATATTTTTAAATCTGTAACTGATCGCTATAAAAATTTATTTTGAATATATAATTTTTACGTGTTGTTATAAATATTAAAAAATTTTAGAGTAAGAGATTGTGGATGTTACGATATCTGATTTTATTCAAAATTATTCCTACGTTTATAATTTTAATATATCAGATTGATTTCCATTAAAAAAAATCGTTTCAGCCAAGTTAACCAATTATTTTAACCGCCAACTTACTATACCGAAACTATAAAAACCTACAATTTAATGTGCCAAAATAGACGGTTAATTACAGTTCAGAATAATTTAAAAGTCATGCATTTAAAGCATGCACTGTAGTTTTTCACAATATTGCAAAAAAAATATTAGTTTGCTTCTGTTTACTTAGCAGAATGTTTGCATTTGCTCTATTATTTATTTTAACATTTAATAATAATAAGACATTATCATTTTCCATGTCAGAAGAATGTGTCAATTCTATCGAACAGTACGTCTCAGATCTGCAACCATATCAAATAACATATTTTGTGAATAAGAGTGAGACTTTTACCAGCACAACTACGTCTGCATTAATTAAAAAATTGTCCTTAGATCGCACTCTTATATCACTGGACATTTTTAATGAAAATTACTTATTATTAAGCAATCACCTACACCTGATAAATTGTCAACTCAGTGTGATCCTGAATTATGAAACTGCTGGTAAGGACATCAGCAGAATTCTAAAGTTCCTTGCGCGATCTTGCCGAAGAAACGAAAGATCAAAAACTCTTTTGATTCATCAGGGTAATTCTTTGTCAAATTTATCAATTGACAGAGTTTTTTTCGAATCCTGGAGACGCAAACTGTTGGATTTTTCTGTAATAACCATGGATGTAGAAAATAATACGTGTTTGCTTCATCATTACAATCCGTTTCAACAAAATGAGGTAGTAGAACCATTATACCCAGGAATGAACGTATTCCCGAACAAATTGCTCGACGCAAATGGTTATGAAATGAAATTGGGGTTCGTCAGCGCTTCTGCATCTGTGTTGTTCAAAAAGAATTCCAGTGGCGCAGTAACAAGTATAAGATTCCAGCAATATCCCCTGATAGAAGCAGTTTTAAAAAGTATGAATTTCACCTACCGCTTCATCGAAGTGGGTGCAAACATGACGTACGAAGCGGGCACGTGGCTCTTGATAGACAAGCTAAAAAAGAACGAGTTGGAAATGATGCCAATTCCGAGTACGTTTTTCACAAGTACGGATGTAGAAATTTTGCAAATGTTTGACGAGAGCAAATATGAAAATCTGGTTGCTGTCACTCCACTGTACACTCGCAATAACATATACGTACCTCCGAGCGTGTACATTTACATCGTCCTGTTTCCTGTCATAGTCGCTATCTCTTTTTTTACACTTCGTTACTTCAAAATCATCCCCAATTATTATTCAGTATTTACAGTTATCCGGGCATTGTATGGGATACCTATCCCATACTTCGCAAAGAAAAAGATGAATCGAATATTTTTGTTTGGTGCGATTGGTTTATCCGTGTGGTTTACAATACAATTTCATTCAGAATACATGAAAATACAGTTTGCTCAGGATGATTCTTCGTTTGCTACTTTTGAGGATATCAGCCAATCTAACTTGAAGATTTATATTAGTGGATACTACTCCGATTTCGCTTTTTGGAATAACGATGCGAGTCTTCGCGAAATTAGGAGAAAAGCTATAAGTGTGGAAGATTTAACCAATTGCTTCGAACAATTGGTAATCAAGGGTACCCAGCACGTGTGTACTATGAACACTGATCTTGTTCATTCGTTTTGTGAATACCACTTTAATTGTACTAATAAGAAGTTTAAAATTGCTAAGCCTGTATTCACAAACGCAAGAAATACATACTTCTTTGCGAAATCATCACCTTACATTGATAAATTTCGGAAGGTTTTAAGACATATTCTAGAGTCTGGAGCAGTAAAAGAAGAGCAGTTTACCACAGATTTTTCGAAAAGGAACAAATTTCTCTCAGATGGGGAATATAATAACAAAAATTTTGCTATGCAACATATAGCTGTTTTGCTTGTTGGACATTTTTTGTCCTTTATTGTATTTTTATTTGAATATTATTACAAAAATTTGCTAACGAGTAGTTTAGGCTGGTTAAAACAAGGCAGACAGTGATCGAAATTAATAATGATAATAATGATCCATTGCGAATATATCGCATTATACACAGGTTTGAAGACACCTGCATCGGTTCGAAAAATGCAAAACATTGCTGGAAAAATGCAAGTATTGGATTTATTTAAAGATAAGTACGTATCACGTTGCATACGCAGGTTTTAAGACATCTGCATCAATTTGAAAAATATAAAACATTGATTTATCTAAAGATGAGTACGCAAATAAATATAGCACAAACTCCTTCTACACGTCAACAGGAAGAACATGAGAACACGAATACAATTTTGGTCAATTCTTAAAAAGGTGTCTTTTTTTATGACGCTTGCGTATTTTCATCCAAATCTAAATTAAATACAATGGGTGATTATTGTAACAATTGTAAAAACTCACTTAAAAATAATGCACAATAAAACAATTCAAAATAAATAATTTTTATTGTATGAATAATCTTCCACGTAAAACAGTTTAAAAAGAAAGTTCAAAGCTTTACTTAGCTATGTCTATTCAACATAGTATTGTACAATGTATTAAAATTAATTCTTTTAAGAATAAAATAAACATCAAATCACAAATGCTTTGAAAATGAAATGTAACGTTACTTCATGACTTGTTTTACTATTAGATAATTTCTTAAAACAAGATGGTCTTTTTAAGTAATTTATACTGGGTTTAGAGATTTAACCTCCATACCAAAGACCTTTATTTTTCTTTCCATAGCATAATTTATTATTCACTTTCTAAGATATCCTGTGAAGGCCTGTCAGACATGCCAAGCCTAATGACGACTCGCCCTTTTCTAATACACGCCATTTCATGGATTTTTCCTTCCATACGATAGTAACGAATTGACTTATTAAGGACGCGCAATGCTCCTCGCGGCACCAATAACGTTTTTAAACAGTGATACGTAAGTTCGATTATTATACCTCACCAATCACAAAAAATTTCATCTTTTGTTGCAAAGTAAAATTTTATGAAGCAAAGTTTGTTTTCACAAAAAATTGATTAAAAGCAATGAATTAATTTTCTCAGTATCATTAAATGAAATTTTAATTATAAAAAACATTTCTGCATTAAAAAGAAACGCTTCAGTTATTGAATCAGTCCGAATTGAGGTATGAATCACCGGGGAATAAAGCACCACCCGTTGACTTTGCAACCCCTTAAACACAAGATCACGGATTCAGCTGTAAGTGTGCTCACCGTCGGGTTGGAAGATATTGAGAAAGAGGCAGTCCTCGCTGAGGCCGGGATCGGGCATGTCCGGCGGCAGCAGCCTGAGGTACAGCCGCTCGTGGAGCTTGCGCCGACTGTTCGCCTGCGGGCAGGAGGGCCGGTACATCGTGGCATTGCGCGGTCCGTCCCAGGAGGGCAGCGGATCCGTTACCGGCGCCGCGAACCTCAGATCACCCACCGGCGGCTGCGCGTACGGGATGCCCAAGAACTGGAGCACCCGCTGCGTCCTAGTCAGGAACACCTGTTTTCAATCGAACGATAAATTTGCAAGGATATTCTTTTTTCTTGTCTTTTTGTTTAAAGCATGTAATTTACCATCACAATAGTATTGCGTAATATTAAATTTAGAAAAAATCAATTACGAATTGCAAACTAGTCTGTAAATGTTCCCTGTAAATCTAATTCAGAGAAATTCAGGGAAACTTACTAAAAATCAGTGAAATTTCACTTAAATTAGTGAATATTCCTTATTAGTGAATATTCCTAAATCAAAAGTCTTACGCGGAATGTAATAAGTGGAAGATATTTCAGTGACTATTCACTTATTTAAGTGTAATCTCACTTATTCATGTTTACACAGGGTGATTCTTTTATGTAGACAAAGAAAAATTTTGATAAAATTGGTTTACTCAAGAAATTTTATATCAAATATGCTTAACATTAATACGAACAATTTAAGCTGTTTACGATCAAAATTAAATTAATAGAAAAAAAGGTTCTCTTTTTTCAACCTGTTAAATTTTCAGCGAATGCTATTAATGTTTTGCATCGATTTCTTTTGGATGTGTTTTTTAAATTTTTCCATGAAAATGAAAGTATCGATTATTTCAGGTGAAAAATAACTTATAAATGTAAATGTGTATAGTCAGTGCAGCCTGAAATTTAAAAAATGTAATAGGTAAGTGCAACGTTAAATCGACTTGCTCAAGAGTGCAATCGAATTGGAGCACGTGGAGTCTAGTTTCGTCAATGCATTCTTATCACATCAATCTATACGTATATAGCCAAGTCCAGCTCTCCGTACTGCGCTTGATAGTAATCGAGGGTAACGCTTTCGCGTGGTGCACGAAATTCATCGTCTTTGTCATTTACTGGTAATTCAATCTACGATTTGATAAATTTGAAAAATGGCCCATTTTTTTGCGCTTTAGGCCTACTTCCTTTTATTACGTAAAAGTGGAATGTAGTATAATTTATTGCAATGTTAAATTATCAGTTGTTATTAAAAAATCGCCAGCTGATATTCGAGTGAAATGTACTTTTTTTGTTGCTCTCATGAGAAATGTGTAAACGTTTCGGAGCACTTGAAATGAGCTACTTTTACATGTTTTTTTACGCGAGCATCGCAGACATTGACTTCGACTCTACCAAGTTTTTTCTTTTAAAAGCTTAGCTTGCACACCGCGGTAAAATTATATGTATATTTACTTAATAATACTGTCAGCCAAAAAATTATCTTTAATTATTTACTTAACGATTTAGTTGCTAATCGTTACTTTTTCTCTAATAATTACCATGCTCGGTTGTCGTCGCAGTCGTTTCATTATGTCTAAACTGCCAAGACCTTGTCTTTTAAAATAAGTGTGTTTAAAGGCGGAGCAATAGCTGTGAACGTGGTTATATCTACAACACGATCGAAAATCAACTTTTTCAACCTACCGCGAATATAACAACGTTTACGGTTACTTTGAGTAATTGCTGGTTTGAATAATAAATTGCGAACGAAGTGCGAAACGAGCGATCAAATCATTGATCAATATTCGTGTGTAAAAAATGATGGTAAATCAACAAATTATAAATTATTCATATATTAACGCGTGGCCATCCATTAGACGTAACGACTTTTTATGAGTACGATTGCGGAAAGCACTTTATCAGGTTCGCTGCATCCACCAATCTGTTTCTAAACGATACTGATATTATAGGTATTATATTCTGTAATCTGTATCATCATTTATAAGTCGTTCGCGATTCTTTTCTATAAGAATTGTATTCAAATAAAATTAAAAAATAATAGATTTATTTTAAGGCATAGCGTTTTTATCTGTATCCAGACAACAAAATTCCGTTAATTTTTATAATAAAGAAAAAAAATAAATTATCCTATTCAATTAAATGCACGTTTGATTATTTACTATAACTCTTTTCACACATTTTCTCATGGATTTATAGTTTACAAAAAAGTGCGACATTTACCACAGCGGCTGATCAAATAACCGGAGACCGGCGTAAAATAGTAAAGTGCAGTTCCACCCCCGGTGACTGCGACTGCCACATATATAATCACGGTGAGACCCTCGCCTTCGCTAAACATTAGGTATTCGCACGAAAACAATACTAGGAGTCCGGCACCTTTGCTCACATGCAACTCGGGAGAGACACGTGCCCTCGTCACTTGAAAATTTGTTTCTTTTTGTCCGACATATTATTTTTCGTAGAAGAAAATTAAATTAATACCGGGTTTTTTCGCGTGAATAAATATTTTTTTTTAGATATAATTTTTATTGCGAGAAATTTGTCTAAAATATGATGATCGATCATAATTCAATAGTACAGCGGATTTAACAATTACTCGCTGCAATTACGAGTAAATAAAAAGCGATGTCAATCAAATAATTGAATGTTGTTAACAAGCCATTGATATGAATTTTTTATACATAAGTTTGCGTGCTTACGAGTTATATTTGATTTTACCATTCCATGTATTTTCCATGCTGTTAACAAGTACTTTTCGCTGTTATTACCAGATCATTTAAGTCGATTTCGCGGTAAATAAAAATCGCGTTGACAGTTAAATATTAATTCAGTTAATTACTAATCCAACCTACATAAAATTTCACGTAAGGAAGGACACGAATGACATGGTTAAAATGTAAAAAAAGTGACAGGTGAGTTACACCTGCAAGTTTGTTTCCGAGAAAAGATCGCGATCTCAGCGCTAATGTAAAGTTTTTTTACGTATAGGCAAGGCGCGATATTGACCTTCGCCTAAGTGCAGGCCGGGCGCGTGCATTACCCTCTTGGCAGGTTCTAGTAACTCCTGAACTCGACTCGAAAACGCAATTGACCGCGCGAAATTGTATATCTCAAACTTTTGCCTCTTTTAAAGCCGGATTATTGTAAACCCTATTTTAAATATAAAGTAAGATCATTTAACAAATTAATTTTTGCTAAACATAAATCGACAATTTATGAACAAATCAAACTAAATCGTCATCGTCTCAAAAATCGCTTGCTAAACGTAGCAGCAAAAAGTTATCGCGTTAATTTCTGTCGAAAGTGCCGGGGTGGATTGCAAAATATTCGCAGCCGAAGTAAGAGCGACGCGATATAAAAAGTCCGCGCGCTGGCGGATGAAAAAGAGGAAGTTACCGAGCGCGAAAAGCGAAAATCACGATCGACTCTCTTTACCGATGAACTCGTTGGGTTTCCCTGCTCGATGGAACGGAAAGTCGCACTTTTTATCGCGTCCTCCTCAGCTTCTTCGCCTGCGATTTCGTTCCAATTTTTCCCCTTCGTTAATTTTCAGCGACAGTGGTAGCGGCGAAAATTGAAAAGTAACCGACACTTCTCTTTAACACAGAAAATTAATAATTTTCATTTATTTGATCAGCTTTTTACATTACTACAGTCACCGCAGCTTTCTTTTTCTTTAAACAAGAATTTTGGAATCTTAAAGGACTCTTGGTATAAGAACTCGATAAACGTAAAGGAATTTAAACAATTTTATTATCTGGTGGCAAAAAATTTGATCAGATCTACTCACGAAATGTATAATGTATTCATCTTATCAAAGCGAGCCAAAGAAAAAGATTTTTAGTCAAATCGTCGAGTTTCCGAGGAACTGCGTAAAAAACTGTGTCATGCACGAGACGCGAGAAAAGTTTCCTCGCCACATAAGCGTATAACACGCCAGAGCGTAATTTTGAGGAATCGTGGTTACGGCCTCGTAAAGAGCGGGTATATTATTGTCAACATTGGACACGATTATGGTGTTTACTGCATATAGTTAACTTACGAGCCACTGTCGCGTTTTTAGTCGCCGCGGTGGTAAAAAAAGTATTGTTACAATGTTAAAATTTCGTACCCAGGGCACAATTACGCTTGATTTAGTATTGGTTGTTAAGTTTTATTTCTGGGAAAGAAGTGAAACTGCGTTAAACTAGTTGAGTTATTATAGGCTTTACCGGTAAATACAAAATTGCAGATTTGTACGCGGCAATTCTTTTGATTTTGCGACTTAATATATGATATTTTTTTTAAAATTGTTAGGTAAGTAGACGTTTAAGAAAAAGAAATTCTATGAACTATTTACGTCAATTTCATGAGTATAGCTTGAAGTGACATTTAGATAAGGGACACCGGTTTGTATCATTTGTTCTTAACTATTACGTAGTTAAGTAGCTATTATACATTTGAAAATATTAAACGAATAAATACATGCTCAATTTCGAAGTAACTATAATAAATAATCACTAATTGGAAAATAAGAAGTAGTAATACTTAAAAAAGTAATAAACAGCGAGTACCGGGATTTTCAGCAATTATGAAAAACTAAGCACTTAGAAAATAAGATCTAATATATAAACCTGAAAACTTTTGAGAATAGTAATACAAAACGTCTACGATTTACATTTCGTAGTAAGTTTTGAAAATGCTTTCTGGCGAATAAATAAAAATCTCCAAGTTTTTTCATATATAAAAGTTAAAAATTTTAATAAAATAGATTAATTATTGCGGTTAGAGACATTATTTTTATTAGAGTTGATATCGAATGATTAATGAAAAGAAAAAAAATTCATTTCGAAGAGAAAAAGTGGAACAGATTTCAAAAATAAATTAGACAATAAATAATAAGAAAAGTTAATTACATCAGAACACAATTTTATAGTTTTTATCTAACTCGTTTTAATTATTGTCTAACAAGTTGGAACATCTACCTTAGAACATTAGTCACATTTCTATTTGATCGTAAAATTTTAAAGTAGAGAAACAAAAAATAAAAATGGAATCTTGTGGCAAAAGGAGTACCACGTTGTACATTTCTTATAAAATATCTAATCACTGGTTTTCTCGCCCCCATTTAAGCGGGCAAAAAACAGGTTAATCCAGATGTGGGATCAAAAAGAAGAGATGGAGATTGATGACGCCTTATGTAATTTTTTCAGTCCCAAAAAAATCAGTATAACTGGAATATAAATTTACACGCATAACGGGATTGACTTGTCGAAAACAACCGAATAGTTTTTGTATTAATATATTCTCTGTTCTCTGGTAGGAAAATACTAACTTTATACTCTATATTTTCAAGGCAGAAAACGCGGAAATCGAGCATACGTGTGAAAAAAGTAATTAGTTGCACACGATGTTACACTTAGTAATATCGTGGCTATTATTGCGTATGTCAGTCCTACAATCAGATAATTAATTAATTTTTGTAGACTCACTATTATTGCTTTAATAAAATAAAATAATCCGCGCAAAAAAACATCCCAAAGATAACATCTCAATCCACAACCCCTCAACACCACGACCGACCAACCCCAAGCCAGAAGATCTCCATCGCGCACCTTCCAGAAAAAAAGTAACTTAGCGTAAATAGAGGAAAGGGATAAGCACCTCGCGACCGACGATGGTCCCCTGCTTGGGCAGCCGGACGGTGGGCGTGCTGGCGCCGCCCTGCCTGGCGTAGCTGCGCTGCGCCTCGGCGTCGGGGCTGGCGAGCAGCAGCAGCAGCAGCAGTAGGCAGCCGAGGGCTGCGGGTCGTCGTCGTCGTATCCTCATGGTCCGTCGCGGCGGCGGCCCGGCACTGACTGCCGCTCACCTCGGCGCCCGGCGCCTCCGGCTCTCTCCTCTCCGTGTGGCGCTCCCTCCCCCGCCGCCGGCGGCGCCTTACCGATCGCGTGACCGCCGCCGAGCGGGGAGCCGCGGGCCGCTTTATCCTCCTCGGGCCACCCCCCTGGCCACCGCCGCCGAGAGTGGAGACGCCGCGTGGAGTCGCGGCTTACTTACTTTTTCACCCCCTGCGCGAGCGGGCAAGCTCCCTTTGTTTTGCTCGGAAGTTTGCCCGGCGGCCGCTCGGACCGAGGACTGAGGTCGCCGATGGCTTCATTGAAGAACTTGGCTGTGCGGGGACGCATGGAGTTTGGAGTGGGAGGTGTGGATTGACTTTTCGTTCTAATTATTGTTCTTTTTTCTTTATGGAAATGAATTATGTGAATGTACGTAATTGTTATGTGGATGGTAATTGGGGTAGGTTTTTACTTAGATGGCAATTGCCACGATTTTTCCACAGTGTACAAAATAGCTTCTTATTCTATATTGATTTTTAGTTTTAAAAAAGATTAATACTTGAAACTTGAAGACTGCACGGGTTAAATTTAAGTGAATCTTTTGGATTTTAAAACTATTTCAGACGAAAAGCAAATATAAAATTAACCAAAATAAATACAAATAAATGTTATGCAACAGTAATTTCTTGCGAGACATTGTTAAAGTTGGCGATCATTCTTTTGAGTCACTGGGTAACAAACAATAGTATTATACAAATTCAGTATCTATGATGTCTCCGAAATGTGATGTGATCAAATTTAAGCCCTTCAGAAGGTGCGTTTACCACTCCGGAGCGAGTTTCCCTAAACGGAATTTATCCTCCGAGGTTTGGCCCATAGATTTTCGCCGTTCTACGGATATCCCTCCAGGTGGATGCGGAATGAATAGGGTACAGCGTTTAAGTCCAAGATTTCAGACAGGAATTAAACTTAGAAACTATTAATACAGATTACGAGGAATACGCTCTGAGTACGCGAGACTGCGTGAAAATTAAATATTATTAGTAAACAAAGTAAGTTAAGTAACTAATTATAGTGAACTCTTCAATTCATAAGAATCACTATTTTGGTAGAAAAATTTAACTTTTCGTATAGGTAGCAATTTATCTAATATTATGCAACTCAAGAAACGAAACCCTTTTGCAATGCCATAATTTATTCAACTATAACATTTTCTACTTGTTATGTACACGGTGGTTAAAATTTTTTTTAAGGTAAACGTGCAAGAGCGAAAGAGGAGGAAGGGACTTTAAATTATCGACGAGTTAATTTTTAACACAGGATTCATAAGTCGGTATGATGTACTTTATATTGATAAATGCATCTTCGCCGCCGTACTGCTCCAGCACTTCCAGCGTTTCCTGAATCAAATCGGTAACGTTCTCACCTCGCTGTTGGGAGTAATCTATTGCTTCGCCATAATTCACTGCAATGAGGATTAAAATTTAAATTGTAACTCATAAAGTTTCCGTGCCATGCATTCAAAAATGTATTAATATTTTTCAAAATAGTGATAAATTTTTAAGTTAAATTCATTACCGCATCGATCCTTCAGTAGATTCAGTACAGGCAAAATTTGTCGAAAATAGGGGACCAAAGCTTCGCCGACGCAGTTACCACAACGAACAAGGCGCTGCATGATTCTCAAAGTTCTACACAGCGTGTCCGGAATTTTCGTGTCAAGAGCTCCTACAATAAGAGTCGAAAATTAGTTTTAAAATTTTACGATCTATTTTATTACAAAAAATAAATGATATAATAAGAAACGGAAACATATAATCCAAAATATGTATAAGTTACTCCGTAAAGTTCTATTCCTAAGGTCTCGTGAGGTGCGTCGGAGAAGCAACAAAAATTTTTACATAAACACAATTTTCCAAAATAACAATTAACTTAAAATTCAGTTTTCACACATTGTTTCATAATTTTATTTTAGTTTCGAAAGAAAAACTCATAACAATTTCGAAAGCGAATATAATAACTAAAACAAAAAGGTGTTCCTGTAAATTTTAATTAGTGAAATTTGATGAATATAGTGATACTTGACGTAATAAAAGTATCTTCCTTTATCAATAAAATTAGTGGGATATATTTGACACAGAATTCGAAACTAACCACCTATAAAATGAATGAAATCGAAGAAATTTCACTAATTCAGATTCAAAGGGCGGCGATAAAAGGAAAACACGATAAAGAAGAGGCACAAACTTTTGATGGGCAAGACGAGCTGCGGCAGGACGGGCAGCACCTTGCAGCTGCCCATCTCGAGCAGGTCGATGATGCCCTGCTCGACGATGAAGGTGAAGGGCATGCGGCGCTCGGTGAGGCCGTCAAAGAACAGCGGCAGGTAGTAGTGGTAGTCGAGGTCCTCGCGCTTCGCCTTCCACACCAGCCGGTTGCCCGCGCCGTCGATCTCCATCGTGATCGGGAACACGCCGCGCTGGTAGTACCTGCGGAACTGCAGGGACTTCACCGGACGCTCCTTGTACGGGCTGCATTTCGGCGGCTTCGCTACCACTGTGTTCTCCTGCAAGCGACAATTTCGAGCTTGACTTTTACGATTCAATTTAAGGCTGCTAATATTCTTTGCGCAAAATGAATGGCTTTTTTCAAAAGATTCTCATCCAGTTTTGTTTGATTTTGATTTAATTATTGGTGACGTGCGCTTTTATCATTTTATGTTTTTAAAAACTCTGCAATAATTTGTAGAAGATATTAATATTGTCTTTATATACCTAAACACATCGCGATATAAAGAACTCGGATATTGAAAAATCAAGTTAAAAAAAATTACAACTGCTAGTTTAATTATTTAACGAGTTATTCCGCAAGTTAAACAGATGCGAAAATCTAACTACTGACTACTTCTACTAATAACAAATAATTAATAAATTCATTATTCGATGGATAGAATAGTAACATTTGACTTCAGAATCGTGATTTTACAACTATTAGTAATTAAAGTCAATTGATTATTAAAAATGATAAAAATGACTAGTGATTACTCAGAATAATCGCGGTTATGTTGACTGCAGTGATGGTATGCGCAAGAAATAGGTTATAATCAGTTCCTTTCATCACAGTGCACTTAACCACCACACTACCAGCTCCCCCATAATTGTCCCAACAAATATTTATTTAAAAAAACAATCTCTCCCCAACAACTTGCTCGCTTCCAACGAAAGTGCAAAAAGAGGCGCACGAGTCGCCGCAAGCTCGAAAGCTCCGCTCTCCAGTGGCTCACCTGAAGAGCTTGGATGGTAAAGGCAGGCACGACGCGTGGCTTGTCGTGGCGGTACTTGGACCTGCGAATTTCCCTCCAGAATTCGGCCTGGTTCACCATGCCGTCGGCTCTGCGGGCGCTGGGCGCCTCCCTTCAACCGAACATTTTGTCGCGCTCGCGGAATCTGCCCGCCGAGGACGTGGCGAGCGCGCGCGCTGGCCCCCCGGGCGCTTGTTGGGTATCCTAGCAACTCCGCATCCCTGCGCTATTCGCCACTGTAAATACCTGCGCGCGGCCCATTGATAAAACTATCCATCGGTATACGGGACCTCATCGATTTTAAGCTTCTCACGGGGGAGTCGTGATGCTCCGGTATTTACCGTCTTGTAGTTCCTGGTGCCGGCTCTTTTTTAGATTTCGCGTTTCGTGCTGATGTCTGATAATCGATAGATTTCAGGATTTCTTTGTGGCACGATATGTGTGGTTTTTATTTTGAACGCTTCGTATTAGTGAGACACTGAAAAAACAAAATTACTATAAATTATTTGAAATGGGTGTATACTATTTCCCGTTATTATGTTGTTCAGTAAAGGAATATTGATTCAGCAATAAATTTAAAAATCTTGCATGGATTGATATATTATTTATAAAACTTACCCATAATAAACTTATAAAAAAAGATCCACTTTTCAATTCATACTTTTTGTGAAACCCTAATATGAACAAGGTTTTAGAAATAAATATATTAATAGAAAACTCTCTATATATATTAAAATGAAATTAGTCGTTTAAAAGATAATTAGTTAATTACAGAAAATATATTTAATAGCTGAACTAATTGCACTTTTAAAATTGAACATTTTCTGTTCCTTTATTTTCTTTTCGTAAAAATTTCATTTTTTCAAATTCATATTTTAACTATATACACTGAAACAGGGGTTCTGCAATGAATCTACCTCCTATACACATCCACTTTGTCTCTTTAAATTATTTGATATAAAAAATGTTTGAAAAGAAAAATTATAAAAATCTGACCAAAATTCTAGCGCACAAATAATTTATAAGCACCACGAAATTCTAACTTTCATCTAATTGCGTACTACTCGATTTAAAAATAAAAATCTAAATCAGCGCTGTCCAGGCACAATATCCAAATCTTTCCAACTCAGCGTTCGCCAAGTCGCTAAGTGATTAACGACTGAAGAATTTACCGCAGTTCGATAATTCGAGCGGCGCAAGGTCGGAGCCGCGTAGGCGCGGTGCAGGCGAGGCAAGGATGCGTGAAAAAAAGGAAGCCCTTACCGGAGCGGTCAATCGATATATGCACGCCTCGAAAAAGTCTAAGTCAAGCACAAAGGAAAGCGGCCGAACTGACCAGTCCGCGGGGAAAAAAGCGGGTCTCGTTTGCATCGTACGCGCGTCTACGCGTCCGCTCGCACACGTATGTACACGCGTACACACACCCCCGTGCTCCCGAGATTAATCATGGAATTAATTTCTCCCGATGCTATCGCGCCCGGGAGCTTTTCATATTAATGATTCGACGGGGGGCGAAATTATCATCATGCGACCTCCTCCGGGGACGCACGCTCGCTGGACTGTATATAGGCCAATTTAGGCCAATTTCCAGTCTTATTTCCGCGGTTAATTGCCGCGGCTCCGCGAGAGGATCGAGAGGCCTTTATTGGTGCGAACGATCGCGTGGCTTTCGAGGGCTTTTGTTGAGAGGCTTTTACTGGATATTGACTGATTAATTGGTTTTGGATTGGCGTTTGTCAGTCGATTAATTTCCAATTTGTATTCTCCTTCGTTTCAGACAAATGGGAAATAAAATGTTGGGTATGAAAATTGAAGGAACCTGTGACGCTAGTGATGCAGGGCATTTTTTGAATAAATAGCAAGTAAATGGCTGTAGAACCATCCCTGAGGTTGGTATATGATAGCTGCGGAGTTAATGACAGAAAAAATAAAAATGAAATGAAACGGAACAGGCTTTGATGCGGTGATTCACGATTTAGATTTGTAAAAACAATCGATGTTTTTCTAAATAAATTCAAACAATTACATTTTATTTAAAGAATGTCAACTTGATTAAATGAAATCTCTCATTCAATTAGTGTACGTTTTCGATCTACATAAAATGAACTGAAAATAGACATTGACAAGTTTTTCATTAGATACTTTTAAGATAGCTCAATCAGGCTTGTAATCTTAACTTTTATTCGACTTTTTGTTGATTGGTTCGATTATTTTCTTTTTTTAACTTTTAATCGACTATTTTTTTGACGCGATAAAGTAACTTGAATTTTAACAAAACAGTATACATTAAAGCAATTAGCTCGAAAAAGGAACTAATTTTATAGTATAAAGACCAGCCTTAATAAAAAGTTGTAGATTAGAAAATTGACATTGACGATCTTACGTGAGATTTTGCCTCAATTTCTCAAGGCTAGATTGAAAAGAGTCTGATTTATCAACGACGTTAAGTAAATTGTCAAGATATACGTAAATGCCAAGCAAGAATAAAATAAAATAAATACCATAAAAGCACGATCAAATCTGAGATTCCCTCAAAATTAAAAAAAAATGTTTTTCAAACTCGCTCTATCAATCATTAGTACGAATCGCGTTTTAATGTAACTTTAGATTCTCGATCTCGCGATAGCGTTGTATACGTATTTACTTCACGCTATTTTCAGTGTAAAATGAAGAAAAATCGCACTTGAGCATGACAATTCAACGCAATAAATAACGAGAATGTCCCTCTTAACTGCATGTGTATCGTCAATTGCAGAACATAAAGGAAAAACTATTCATCTTGATTACGAGGTGAGTGTGCTAGGAGCCATTTTCCAACAGAAAGCGAGAAAAGAAAAGAAATATACGGAAGTGGAACTGGTGAAAAAATTCTTGCTACTTGTGTATCGAACTCATTAGCATTTCTTTATCACGACATTGAAGTTATTTGTCCGTTTTGTTATAGTGCTTTGCCAACCGTAGCAGTGTTTATACTTTTAGGGTGAAACTTTAGGGGTCACAATTTAATCTTTTTATAGAAAAAATACGGTGACATTATGAAGAACATAATTTATTGAAGATTTTGTAACTACCAAACATTTAAATTTGCGGACTGAAATGCCCCATATCTATACTCATTCGATATTTTTTTATAAATAAATCCAATTTTTCGAAAAGAATCAAACACAAGGACACTAAGGTACTGTATCAAAATTAATAACTAATTATTAAATTAGGAGCAATCATAAACTCGTGAAAAATTTAAAATTCATTTGAAAACAATAATAGTAGAGTAGAGACCCAGACTACATTTGAATGAGAGAAGGTCGAACTAACGAAGTTCATTTTTCGTCGTAAAAAGGAAGAAAAAGTTGATTTATCTTCGACTTTGTGATTTATATGTAACCTCATTTCGTAGGGTTTGGTGAAACGCCACACGTGTATAAGGAGGTGACCTTCGGTCGTTAAAGAATCAACCCCCTGCGTCGATCCTCGGGTGAGTCAGGTTCGAGTTTATTATCGAGCCCGTGATTTGCGATAAGACGTACTATACATCAGATGCTCGCCTATCAAGCTACGTTACCGCAATCCGACGTAATGTTATATGGTTTTAAAGAATACTTTATTCAAGCAATATACATATATTTTTTTAGATATCGTTAATATAATTAAAGTTAAATTTTAACAAAAATTTATTAAATAAGAGGCTTATATCACATTTTTATTATCGCAAAAATTTCAGATTTTGAGTCGGCAATAAAATTCTTATAAAAGTCATAGATCTTTATTATAACGGATTCACTTTTCATAGATTGCAAGTAAATATTAAGTATGCGAAACACTACGTTTAAGCTCTTTTGTAATAACTATCAATATTCATACTCGCATCTCAATAAAGACCGACAATTCAACTGCAAGGAGGTAAAACGAAGGAATCAGCATAATATTCAATAGAAAATTGTCCGCGTACAGTAGCCTATTTTACGCTCCAATGTAGCAGCACGGTCATTTCCCATGCATCCAACGATATACATGTAGCGCGGACACGCGGGTACGCCGAGTGCGCCTATTATGCGCTCGTGGAATTTGCTGCAATCCCGTGCATATAAGTACTCGCTCCTTTCTCCGCTGCAGTTTAACAATACGCGCGCACGAGTCATCGCGCCGTGCAGTCGCACTGCAACCTGCGAAGGAAGGATATGCTATCTTGCGATTTTTTTATATAAGTTCGAATTGGCATAAATTTTTTTTAAAGTACTGAGTTCGCTTAAATTTTTTATTCTGATGAAAAGAGTTACTAAATTTTTTATAGATAATTTATTTTTATGGTAATGAATTTTTTGAACATTTATTATTTAAACAAGGTATAACATACGTGTTATCAAAAATAATGTTTTTTATGATTTTGTTGCTCATGTAAATTTACAAATCCAAATTTTTTATTTCTATTTTCGCTTCGCCTCATTTTGCAAATCAGGGATATTATCAAAGTCAGGAAGCGTAGAAAAGATATCTACTTAATTATTAAAATTATCTTTTTAGAGTTATTTTTTGATAATAAATTTATAATGACTTCTAATTCATGCCTTTTAGTCTTGCAAGCTTTCATATCATGGAAATAAAATATACAAGAAATAGTAATAAATTACAAATATATATATTTTTAACAATTAATATAAGTAATATTTTATCAAAATATTTGGAGAGGGAGTTTTAGAAAAAAATTAAATGAAATCGCATATTGTTCACCGTAAATATTAAATAAATATAATATATAACGTTAATAAAAAAAAAGATATTGTTTGAAATGATATTATAAATAAATAGAAGTTTACCTACAAAAATTACTATAATCAACCAATAGTGTTTAAACAAAGTATTGTTTAATTGTTAACTTAACAGCTATAGCTTCTCAAGCTATAAAACTTCTCTAACTAAAAAACAGTTTTATCCAATCTTGAAACTGCAGTAAACAGTGCAGCGCATACAAAAACCCATCGGAGCGCGCAGCTGAGAAAGAGACGGCAAATCAGTGTACACAACAACTTCGACGGGGAGTGCTAGAGCCTAATAAGAAAGGAGTGAAGGTGGGGAGCCTGCAGGCTGAATGCGCCGAAGAAATAGAGGTGGCAGTCGGCGTCGTGCGATTCCCGCGCGCAACCGCGCCCTGATCCCCCGAGCGAGGAGACGCACACCTGCCCGCGTGTGCAGCGATCTGATCATCCGATGACTCCGTACGCGCGCGCGTGGCAGTGACGCGCCACCCTCGCGCCTCCTAACCTTACCCTAACCTCGGCCGCGTTGACGCACCGCCAGCACCGCACCGCTGCATAGGTGCACCGCACTGCACCGCGGACGCTGCAGCGCGGAGGGGCAGCGCTGACTCACGAGGAGTCGGCCGTTCCGCTTCCGCGCGCGGAATTCCTCAGGTAGCGCACACGCCCGCGGGCACTGGCACGCATAGCTGTGGAATGCCGCGCGTCTGAGGCGAAGGAGAGCGAGAGAGAAAGAGAGAGAGAACGAACGCGATGGGGATGGCTCCGATGTGGCTCCTGGGGATGCTCGCCCTGGTCGGCCTGGCCCACGGCCAGGAGAACGTCGGCTGCTTCAGGAGCTCGACTCTCGAGCCCGACCTGCCCGTCCTGGTGGCACGCAGGGTCGGTTCGCCCAATGAGTGCGTTCACGAATGCAAGGCTCGGTATTATATGTGAGTTTCAGCTTTGTTGTGGTTTATTATTTTACTTTTAACTGCAATCATTTTATTTTGCTGTGCTTTTAAATCTGTGTTTATGTGAATCCTTTAATTTTAATGTACCCTATTTATATATATTACAGAGATAACTGTACAGTGCATCGATACTTTGTATATTTATTTAACAGGTGTTTTATTGCTAATAAACTCGATGACCAAGTCTTAAATCCAAGCAAACTATAGTAGAAATATTTTTATAGTGGAAATAAAATAATGTTTTTCTCAGTAATAACAGAAACATTTTATTCATAGGTATTCTGGGTTGATGAATGGTCATCAATGTTACTGTGGCAGTTCGTATGGAAAGTCTGGGCCATCGGATAATTGTACAACACCATGTATTAATGATCAAACTTTATTTTGCGGATCTGATGATGCTATTAGTATATATTCTACTGGACAGAAAGGTAATTAAATTATAAATATTTTTCTAATTTGTGTGTAAACAAATTTATTGTTATATTTAATATTTATAGGACCAAGTCCTCCAAGGAGAGTAGCTATTGATAGATATGGTGAAGACTTTTTACAAGTAATTTGGCAACCACCAGACGTGCCAAATGGAAAAATAGTGTCTTATACTTTGAAAGCTTCTTCTATAGATACTCAGGCATCTTATCCACTGCCCCCTATAGAAGCTGATGTTCAAGGGGAAAATTCTAATACTACAACTTTATATGGATTGCATCCAGGAACAAAGTATAATATAAGTATTATTGCAACAAATACTCAGGGATCTAGTGAGGAAGCTTATACTATAGATTGGACTCGCATTGGCCTTCCCATGAAACCTGCGACTCCCAAAATTTTAGATAAGAGTGACAGAACTATTACTATTGAAGTTCCACCTGGTAGTAGTGAAAATGGTCCATTAAGTTCCTACCACATTGTGGTAGCGCAAGCTGGTATAATTCCTCCAACAGGAAGTGATGTAATTTATGATAATTACGATAAAGCATACAAAGATGGTTTGGGATATTATATCACTGGCAAATTTGAGGCTTCTGAATATGCTCTTTATAAAAAATTTGAAGTTGGAGATGGAAGAATGATTGGAGGGTATTACAATGCTCCCCTAGATAGAAAACTTGGACAACCACAGGTAATACAAAACTTTAGTTTTATTTAGTAAATTAAATTCTTCAATTTTTAATTGATAATTTAATTGTTTCATTATTTTATACTAAAAGTAATAAATTTTTTTAGATTGGAGTTGCTGTAGAATCGAGAATTGGAACAGAAGTTAAGCTAAGTTACTCTGATTTTACATCAAGTTCTCATAGAATTCATACAAGGGATAGTCAAGATTCTGGTGCCAGTGCAGCTAACATTGTACTTTGGGTTTTGATTGTATTACTAAGTGTTTTACTTTTAGCCTCTGTGTTGATTTTTGTAATGCTGCGTAAAAAGTTCCAGCAGGTATGTACTTTCTTCTTATCTTTACATTAGTTTCATTATAAAATATGTCCTTCATAAAAAAATAATTACAGGTTCGAATGCATCGACTTCCTGAACAACAAGAATTAACCCTGCAAGGACCATTGTATGAAGTTGACAATATGGCATATATTCCTGAAGATGTACCAGAAAGAGCAAATCACTATCAGGAGTTGAAAAGTAAAGTCTGGAGTATACCTCGTAACTTTATAAATGTTGATCCTAACAGTATTCGCAGAGGAAGATTTGGAACTGTACACATGGGTACTGTTCAAAGAGATTCAGTTCCAGTTGCTGTAACTGTTCATCAAATTTCTGATACTCAACTTAAAGGATCTGAAAAAAGGTAAATTCATTGTTAATTAAATGCAAACCTTTTTATACTTACTAATATTAAGTAAAGAAATAAATTGAAAAAGCAGAGTAATAAACTTTGAAGCTTTAATAAAATTAATACCAAATATATGAATTTCAGGAAAATGTTACGCGAGTTAGACGTCTGTATAAAAGCAGGTACTTGGAAGTACCTGGCAAGTTTAGTGGGTACATGCGAAACACCGGATACATTATTTGTGGCGGTGGAACAACCGTCGCAGAATCTGAAGACACGACTCCTGGCCGCTCGATCAGGTGAGCACTTTCCACATGAGCAGATCCTTCGGATAGGTGCCTGCATTGCCGACGCCCTGAGGCACCTCGAGAGCATCAAGATAATCCACACCTGCGTTTGCGCTAGGAGTGTCGGACTGTGCAACGACTGGACACCAAAAATCATGGGCCACGGTACGAAAGTGAAAGAATATGTTAAATTGAACTACGAAATGTAATATTTTATTCATCATAAAATGTTACTCACAGGTATTTCAAAGTACGCACTAGAAGATATAAAGTACGCCCGATGGACGGCGATAGAGTGTTTCAATCAAAAGCAGCACGCACCGGGAGTTGTGTGGGCTTTCGGAGTTTTGCTTTGGGAGATGTTTAGTTTGGGCGGCACACCGTACTCAAAGTTGGAGATGGATAGTGACGTGGAAGACGCATTAAATGCTGGAAGTAGGCTAGAGCAGCTGTACGACGTACCAGACCCTGTCTATGAGGTCATGACCTCCTGCTGGTTGATAAATCCCGAGGAGAGGCCAACCTTCGATGAGCTCGTTCGACTGGTAAAAATCTTTTTATCGTATTCTATGTGCACTTTAATTTTATTGTGTTTTACATTTTTGTGACATTTAATGTTGCTTTTCAGGATACTTTATCAGTTTGTCCAATAACGTCGATCACTGAACCGTACATACCTGAGCTGGAATTAAATCAATAGATTGGCTTCCACCGATGCACTGCCACGAAAATAAAAAACTTGTACTTAAGTAAAACTCAAGTCACGACAAATAATTTTAGGATTGCATTTTGCAGCATCTTTTAACTTTTTTTGGTTGAGCAAGATTAATATCTTAGTTACCAAGTTTCAGTTTCAATTATGTTTAAAGTTTAACGAGATCTTTTTGTCTCGTTATTCTTCTTTTTAAATATTTTATCTATTTTTTGTTTTTATAGCGCACACGTCTCATATATGAGATAATATTTTATGTTTTTTAAGTAATCTTTTATTTTTTAATATTGAGGAATCTCAGCAACTACAAGGAATACTTACTATGACATTTTTCCGTCCAAGGTTGTAAAGATAATAAGCTACTGTAAGGATATTTTACTTTTATTTATGACTTTTGTAAAGAGAACGTACTGATTTTAGTTTTTAATTCTAACAATTTTTTAGTTGTAACTTCGTATTTGTATATGTATGGATTTCAATTGAAGCATTACTTTCTCTGCTGATTAATTGTAAGTTGTGCTGTAGATCAAAATTTTTTATAGACTGATTTTTACTGATCAAATTATTTTAAAAAATTTACTTAAAAGTAAATTTTTTTTAAATGCCAAAACTATTTTAGATTTTAATAAGGTGTATCTGCATGGCGGCATTTGTATTTTTAAAATATTAATGTTTTTATACTGTGTATTTATTGAGCTTGTAATCACAATTTTTAAAAAAAATAGCGGTATTTTTGCCTGATAGCTGGAAGTAAAATATTTATTTTTTACTTTGAAAAAAATATTATTTTCCGTATTAAAGGAGTTCAAATCAAGGTATCTTCTGAATTTTAGAAAAATAGTTTTTTCGGAAATTATTTATTTCAAAGTAAGAAAGTAAATAAGCACTATTTTTGTGCAAACATTTTTAAATAGTTTGAAGGTAAATAAAATCAGAAATTCATGCTTTATGAAATATAATCTCTGTATTTTAGATCGATTAGTATCATCGATGCCTTAACGATCACTACAAAGATTTCGGTGACTTCGTCACGCAAACTCACATACATACGACGAAGACTCGAAAGTACAAAATATAAATTTCTCACTATCCTACAACATTATAAATATTATAAAAAGTGAACTTTGGCATTGAAATAAAAATTTTTTAACTAATCGCAAGTCAATAATCAGTGAGTGTCGGAAGTGCGTTTAAATCTGTAAATACACATCGATTTAATAATTCTGAAAATTCGCATATTTTTCTCACGCAGTGTAAATACTTAGCGATTGTACGCATATAACAATGTTTGTAAAATTTTACTAATTCGCAGAAAAAACACTTTTCACGCTCATTAAATTTTGTAAAATGACCGTTTATAAATTGCGTTCTTTATTTTTCGACGTCACTAAAATCGTCACCTTTCTTTCCTTTGGTACAAAGTCACTTCGGTTAGTCGACTTTACTTAAGACTTTAGTCTTGTAATAAATACGTAAAAAACTAAGATCCATCGAGTTCTTTTAAACTCTGGCTGGTGTATAAAATTCCTTTGGATTTGCGCAAGAATCCGTTAATTATTTATACAATGATCCGATGAAATCGGTAACTGGGTATAAAAAAAGTGTACAAAAATCTATAAAAAGGATTACAGCAACGACAACGATGTTTTCTTGTTCAGCTCCTTTGGGTTACACGGCAACCTAAAGCAATAACCGTCTGTTCAAAGCTACATGCAAATTTAAACGATTTATCATACACGAAATTTTTATAAATCTAGGTCTGTACAGCACTAAATGGGCATCGAATGCGATCGATGAAATATTCCGAGTAATCGCAAGCTAAAAAAAATTATTACGCAACTAATCGCGCACTACTTAGTCATGGTGTTACTCGATGAAATTCGCCTTAAGCTGATCACTCTTGACGTTAGAGGGTCGAATTTTTTTCTTATAAAAAGCGAGCGCCAAGTCTAATACGAAATATTATTCCATCACTGGTAACGACGTTACTATACACGCTGTTCGCTTCGAAACACTGTCAAACGCAGATGTTTTCTTAAAGAAGAAAAATAGCTTCTCGCGAATAAAAAGCAGGCACTGACTGAGCGCTCGGAACCAAGCGATACCGTCAGTGTTTCGTTCGCTCCCCGAAGCACCCATCACTTGTCGCAGTGATTCAAGTCGGCCATGGAATGTGCGTTTCGCTCCGGCAGCGCGAGGACCTCGCGCGTCAGCCTGACTCAGGTGGGCTGCTGCGAGGACACCTTGCTGGAGTGCGAGTGGAGCGCCTTTGGAGGCGGCAGCGCGGCCCCCGGCTTACCCTTAGCCCGCTTGGGACACAGCAGCTGCCTGTAGGCCTCGCGGTACAGCTTGTTGGTGCCGGCGTAGATGAAGGGGTTGATGACGGAGGAGGCCCAGGCGAGCACCGAGGCCACGACGTGCATCACCGGTATCTTCACCTGGTCGTCGATCACGTTGGCCAGCATCAGCGGCAGGTAGCACAGCAGGAAGCAGAGGAAGATGGTGAGCATGAGGCGGGTGACGCGCGAGTCCTCGCGCTTCTGGAAGCCGGTGCGCTTGCGACGGGCGGCCCCGTGGGCCTCCAGGTTGCGCCGGCTCGTGCGCACCTTCCAGTAGATGCAGAGGTACGAGACGATGATCACCAGGCAGGGGACTAGGAAGCCCACCACGAAGAGCAGTTTCTTCGGGCTGCGACCGTTTTTCTTCAGGATCGTGCAGGAGAACGTGGCTGGGTCCAGACCCAGGGTGCCCCACACGCCCAGCAGGGGCGGGATCAGCAGAGAGAAGCTCAGAGTCCAGATCGCCAGGAGCATCAGGGCGATCCCCCGGTTCGTGTAGATGCGCGAGTAGATCTCCGCGCGGGAGATAAGGACGTACCTGGAAATAAAGTTTTTTTTAGAAATTTTTTTTTGTTCTAGATCGAACTACGATAGTTATAAGAAATATCAATAAACTGAATTATTATTTTGTTTTATAAAACTATTTAGACAAATTTTTTTCGGATACAAAGTCTTATTTGTATGATAAAAATAAAGAAAGATAATGTAGTTTGATTTTTTGTGAATAAATAACGTGCTATCTTTATACGGTTATTATATCTAATCAGTGCAAATTTTTTTCCGCGTGTAAATAGTTAAGCGTTGAAAAAAACTGATAAAACATCTAAAGAACAAATAAAAAAATACTACTCCAAAAACAAACCAGGAAGGAAAAAACGAAGACAAGCGTGGACCAATTAAGAGCATTAGATAATCTAATAAAAAAAGGAGTGTAATAAATTCTCGGCACTAATTTTTCTCACTGATACATTAATTGCGATCGTGAGTCAGTGACACGCATTAGTTCTGGGAATATTGAAGTGTCGTTGAAATTTACGATGACCGCTTGAAATCAAGTGGCGCGCCTCTCGAGAGTATATCTCGAGAATGCACTCGAGCCTTTTTCGTGGGTAGAGGTAAGCGCGCTTTTTTTCTCTCTCGCCTATGCTCGCAGAGGAGTTCGACGTCTCCGATCGAAATTTACGCGCAATTCGACGACTCCGAGTGAATCACTAGTCTTGACAGATAACGGAATTTATGTGGCGCTTTTCGCCTATTGGGCGACTGCTTTACTTCAAGAGCTATGAGTTTTCGATCGAATATAATGATCTTTCTTTCGTCAGAGATATCGAATTTAGCGAAGGCTTTTTTCATTAGGTCGCAAATGCTGAGTCAGTTGAGCAACTGCGTAGTTATTGGACTGTGTAATTTCATTGTTGAATCTAATTTACTGTACTGATTTAAATTATTTTTTTATATAGGTATATGTATGTAGTTGTATAATTAATATTATATTACTGAGTATTTAAACACTACGTAAAAAACGTTTTTGTTTTATCAACTTGTGTAACATTAAGATAAACGCATAACGCTAATCTTAATAATGTCACATTAAATTTAATTCCGTAATTAGCATTTTCTAAGAAAACAGCCGCCTTAGCGCTAAAATGATTTAGTAATTATTATTATTTTATATAATATAAAGAACCGTTTTTAAAATTAATATCGCTTCTCTACTAGTATTCAAATGCATTACTATATTTTTAGTATTTTTTATTTTTTTTCTTACTTTTCTTTTTTTTTTAATTAGAAATTATCAAAAAGACCCTGATCTAGTTAAGTAGTTACAAATAATCTTGATTTTTATAAAAAAATGAATAGAACCAACGCGAGCCGTGATAACAAAAACTAATAAACGAAGCTAGTTAACGAACTTATTTTTAACGGAACCTAATGAACTCACCTATTAATAGTGATGGCAACCATACTGAGCAGCGAGACGGCGACATTGCCGTAGAAGAAGAGCGGGAAGATCTGGCAGAGGGTCTCGCCGAGGACCCAGGCCTCGTTGAGGTAGCGGCTGGCGGTGAGGGGCAGGTTCACCGCCGCGAAGATCAGGTCCGAGAGGCTCAGGCTGATGACGAAGGCGGTGGTGGCGTTGCGGCGCAGCCGCGCGAACCGCAACAACGCTATCACTGTTACGAGGTTGCCTGCGAAGGAAAAAGACGCCGATTAGCGTTCGCACACTGGGCCCTTTGTGCGCCACTCCTCCCTTTTCGATCTTTTCCCTCCGCTTCTTCTGGCCGTTTTTTGGGCGAGTTTACGGTCGCGCACTGGGAAAATCGGGAGTGGTGTTTGCTGCTGTACAAATGTGTCGTTAAGTTGGGTTCTATATTTATTTACTTTCATTAATGTACTTTGGGAAGGGTGAGTGTTTATCGAAGGTTGATGTACGATTTTATGAGTGGATTAATTGAAGGAAATTTTCGTGTTTCCAAAAATGGGGTTTCAATTGCTACCACTCAGAGCTTATTTTTTTGTTACTGAACTTTGGTGACCTCTTCGTAACATTTGAGTGTTAAGACAGGATAATTGAAGTACCTTCTTTTAAAAAAAAGCATCGATTTGGAATCGAATGATACCTATATAGATAATGCAAAAACATATCGGTTTTAATATTCTTTAGAACTGCGATATATAAGTATCCCCCACGTAATTTATTTATTTTTCATTAAATGTATATTTTTTTAACACTTTGAATTCACCCATAAGTGCTGTTAAGTATAAATGATGAAATCTGTCAGTACAGTTTGAAGGACTGACTGTAAGTTTGATGAATCATAGTTAATATTCCGAGTGAATCTTAATTCCACGAGATTTCTCAATCAGAATATTATTCCTCCAGGATCAGTCAATTATAGCGAGAGCGATGACAATTTGTCACGGTTTCTGTACGCGAGGAAGATGACGAATGGCAGCCATCAGATCAACTGGTTTTTCTCGAACAGCCGTCGAGGCGTACAATGTACAGTTTTACTTTCGAGCCATTGCGAAAGTAAGCTCTTTCGAGTGAGTGATTTGCAAATAATGAAAGCCATTGTCTCTCGCCATTCTCTGATTTTTTCGAGTTTCTAAAAATTTATCTTCGAATACTGTACAAAATTTCATATACAAAGTTAGATTGCATCGCGTGATTCTGTTGAAATAAGAGATTACGTATGTCAACGTACATCAGAATTATGATTCCATTACGCAAGTCTATTAACGTAACATTAATAATCGAAATAGGTTACGACCAATCGGCCAAATTTAACCCAGATCCTTTGTTTTCGTGCGATTCCAGCATCATCGTCTTAGGAATCGCAGAGCAAAACAATCACCTCTAACTGATGAGACCGAATTGGGGATCTTGTCGGCGGGTGGTCGCCGCTGGAAAAGAGCGCGGCGGCGTCCACGTGCGCGAGGCGAGCATTCCGATCCGTCAATTGGTGGAGAAAAGACGGGAAAAAACTTCACCCGAGTAATTTATACCGGGCAATTAGCGAGAAAGCCATCGGTCCTAATTCCTTTTAATTTCGCGCCCTCTCGAGAGCTGAGGGATTTACGAGCTGCACGCTTCGTTATACTGATTTTTTCGAGTGGGATTGACGGCTACGGACGTTTTTTGACCTTTCGATTGCGACGGCGAGTTTGTATTGACTGCTTTTTTGCGTCTCTGGGAAAAGGGTGAATGGACTGTTTGGAAAGAATGTAAAATATTGTGTTTTTTACGGTTTTTTAGGAAAGCTACTGCACAAGTAGTTCACTCTCAATTTGACAAAAGTACAGTGAAAGAAATGTTTTAGTAAATTTTGCTACAGAGTATGGTACTTTTAATAAAATTTATTTAATTTTTTAAAAAAGAAAATTTTGTTTACGACTTTTTTAAATTAAAACGAATAAAGGTTAAATCAAAGGTAAAATGTACATATTTTAATTTAAAAAAATTTTGAAATAAATTAAAATATATTTGCAATTAAGATTTAAAATGAGGTCTTTGTTGTATGATTATTTATGTACGACTTTTTCCATTGGATAAAAAAAGTAGATCGAATAATATTCGCATAATTTATTCCTTACAATTTCACAAATTCTACATATTTTGTACTGTATCAATGTTATACTGTATAATGTACAATTGTTGCAATTATATAAATGAATTAAATAACTGTACATTTAACTCTAAAACATCGTATTATATTCATTATGAACGTAGCATTTCAATTATAGAAGAAAATAGTAGAAAAAATATACTCTGTTATTCTGGACTGTTTCCTTACGTACATACAATTTAAAAAATTTGAAATGATCATTAATTTGTACTGCTTCGAATCTTATCCAGCTCAGAATTTTTTTCGGCGCACCCCAAAAAGGAGAGACAACTGTTAACATCTGCGAGTCGCGGTAAATCTGTGAAACGGCGCACAATGTACAAGCGAAACGGGCGGCCGCGCAGGGCTCCTTTATTTTTCCTCGTTGACTCACGGCATCTTCCTCGTTTTTTTTATCGTCGCGTTGTACGCGCGGCGGAATCTCATTAAGCTCGTTTACGCCGAGGCGCGGCGGCGCTCGCAAGTGAAGTAGATTCGTCGAGCGCCTCGTTTCTCTCCAAACTCTAGTTTAATTACGCATGACTTCATCGCGATATCAATTCTTTCCCTCCTTATACCCGGGCGCGGCGGTCACTCACTTTTTTTTTCATTTATCTCGCCGCGGCTTTTTATTAATTGCCACCGGCGGTGGCGCGCACCAAATGCGTCGCTGCGGCGCTCTCGCGTGATTTCTTCACTTTCGTCGCTTCCTGCATCTTAAAATTCGCTCGTTTTTTTTTATTAATTCGGAAGTAATTGTTTGATAATTTAATTGAATCTTTGTTGTGTATGTTTTGCCGTAGTTACATTAAAAGTCTCGAAAGTAATTTTGTAAAAAATAGATTGTTTTAAGTTTACTAGAAACGAGGAAACCCTTTTTACAGATTACTGTTAATAATAATAGAAAGAAAAAAATAAAAAGCAAAAAAATGCTACTGATAAATTAGTTACAACAAGAGAAATGCTAAAGACAATGTAAATGCCTTTGTAAAGTAATATTTATGACAGATGATTAATTAAATAACATAAAATTGATTAAAGTAACATTTATGAATTATTTTGTAAAATATGGTAGAGAGTAATTGCACGAAACTATAGCAAATAATTTATTTTCATACTGTGAACAGTCTATAGTTTTAGCTTTAAATCCTCTCGAACTGGATCTCATTGAATGTCGACTGTTTCACTTTATCTGTGCAGATAAAGTACTCGTTCTCAGACAATAAAATGATTTATTACTTTTCCGTTGAATATATTTGCAAATTGTAATTTTATAAAATAAGTGAAAAATAAAATATTATTTTCCAAGCCGATCGGTGACTCACGCATCAGAATTACATAAAAACTGGAATAAGCTGGATCAACTATTTGTGTAGAAAGATATTAATAAGTGACTGTACGTGTATTTATATAAATGTTATCAAGTGAAAGTAAAGGCTATTTTTATAAATAACGATTTTAAAACTATTAACAAATATTATAAAATATTGATTAGTATTTTATCACGTATTATTCATTTCGTGAATTTAAATTCTAAATGTCACGATGAAATAATAACGTATTTTGTGCTATATATACATATAGTAAGTACATCGATAGTTACATATGTATATGTAACATAGGATACCGCGCCACGCTTGACGGAAATATATGATATTCAATTCTTAATGTCAAGAACAATAAAGTAGGTGTGGTTGAAAAAAATAGAACTTCCGGTATTAATTGAAGTCAAATATCATAAATTAAATGAAAAGCCCCGGAGTCTCGGAGTTTATCAAGTGTAATAATTTACGAAGCCGAGCGGTTTGACGAAGCTGTACGGTTCTGGAAGCGCATCCAAAGTAAATGGAGAAAATTAGCGGTATATATATTCGGCTGACGCGGCGCGACGTCAGTGTGGAAGCCGCGGGAGGAAAAACAAAGACCTAAAGCCGGCGAGCGCTCGTATGTCATTTAAATTGCTTATAATTGACGGAAATATATATACAATGTGCCGATCGATATTGAATGATTTATCCGTCTTTCATGAAATCCCTCAGTGTGAATTTGATTATTCAATTTGCTCGCTGTTGATTTTATTAACGGCTCTCATTTTCGCACTTTGACTCGCCTCGTAAATTAACGCTAAATTGGAAGAAATATTTCTGTGGCTGTTGGTTTTCGTAGGAGAAATTTACTAGACGGATTTTTTAATTCGATTTAATTTTTCCCTCTTAATGCAAGCTTATTCCATTCGTTATAAACGTGTATTAATAAAATTGGATTTTGTTGTCGAATCAAAAATTTATTTATTCTTTTTTTTTTTTAAATTATATATATCATTTTGTTTATATTTACCTAATACACCAACTATGCTGAAGAGGATAGCGCAGGCGGCGGCGAAAATGGTCACCGGCCTGGGGAACTGTATGGGGTGATCCGCGGGCGTGGAGTGCACAATTGGAAAGACCGTGTGATTTTCCATGTTGCCTTCGGGGTTGATTACCAAGTGGTTACTCACATCACCTTTCTGACATTTTGTCTGTAATAAAAAGAAAATTTATTTAACCTTTATATTGAGGGGTAATTAAACTTTTACATTTTTTTCAAATTGATAATAAATTAGTGTATAAAAAAACATTTCGTCAAACTTTTTTTATGAAAGTTTCAATTCGATACTGATACTTATCGTATTCGCACTTATTACACATTTTAATAAAGTTATATATAAAAAGCATCAATTAAAATTCATGAAAAAATAGCGAAATTACTCCCGTAAAATTTACGATCGCAAAATAAGCAAGCACGTGAAATGATAAAGATTTATTTCTCGAATAAACGCTCGATTAATGCAGTATCAAGGATTATAGTTGAATTTAGCTCCCGGGGCGCAAGGTGGACCCTCGGTAGCGGGTCTATTTCTGACGTTTCTAGAGTGAAATACGAGCACAGGGTACACCTATTTTTAATGGCGGAAGAGCGAAGACAGTGTGATAAGGTTCACTTGATGAATAGTACGGATTTTCGAAAATTAACTTTTCCTTCGAATAGATGTCTTAAAAAAGAAACTTTTTTCTCGTTTTGCCTGTTTGTTATTTTTTATTACAATGACATTTTATTTAAAGAAGCGAAGCGTCTTCGTTCATTACACGCATTTCGTACTTTCGTGTGAAGATATAATTAGATTTAAAATTGTGGAAACGTTGAATTGTAATTTTTATATCAATTTAAATGATAACGAAACGACAAAACATTTTACATATTGAACTTTTTATTTTGCATCATATATAGAACCCTACTCTTAAATTATATTATTATTGGACGTGTTCCAAGAAATAGGGCAGTCTAGAGATACACGGTAACAATTATGCTAATAAACTGTCTGATTAAAGTTTGTTTGGACATGTAAAAAGTCACGATGTCAACTAGATATTTTTCATCTCACAAATAAAGACGAACATCTGTGTTTACAATCTTTCTGTTTTTATGATCAAGCTATTTCTGCTTATATTGCGAAGATAACATAAAATTATGAATGAAAAAATTTTTATTTCTTCACGTGAACGAAACTATAATTCAAACATCACTATCAAATAGTATTTTATTGAATTACCATCTCAAACATTAATTACGCATCAGTCACTTAAGTTAATTATTAAATAAACTTAACCTGATTAACTTACTATTTAATAGAGTCAGATATCTTAGAGGCCACTGAACACAGACAGAATCAAACTTTGTTCTCTCGTATGTATATCTTTGATATTTGTTTATATTTTTCTAGCTCTGTAGTAGATGTAGTAAGAGATAATAAAGAAGGGATTTACTGTGACCATATATACTTTTAACTTTCTATTTTTAAGAAATTTGTTTATTTATGTTATTTAAGATATATAGGTAAAAGTGATATAAAACACATATACAATTACTATTATAAACCATCACCGTTTAATATTAGAAAAAGATTGGTTACTATGTACTTCCTTCAAATTTATCTCTTACTAGTTTATTAATTAATTAATTAAGTTGCATAACTTCGCAGTATAAATTATCGCGTGGGAAAGTAGCAGCTATTCACGAGCGATAAATTATCTGAATCTCCAGCTGATGAGTCTACAAATTGGGCAGCACCGGCTTCAAGAGGATTTCGCGCCCTTTTTCGCATTCACACATCTGGTCGGCAGATTTTCGCAGACTTGAACAAGGATAAAGGCCGCGAAACAGAAGAACCTGTTCTGCACTTGTAGCAAGCTCTTGCTTTCCCGTGGGGACCATCGATTTTGTGTACAATAGATTATAACGTTTATACATGCTCTATTTTTTCTAAATTTTTGTTGAATTTTTTAAAATCACAAACGTAAATAATTTTATTGTTGTTGATTGTTTAATGTGATGTTGGAATAAGTTTATAAACATTTTACCAAAATAAATTTTACTTAAACATTCTCCTAGTGTAATTACACTATAAAAGATACACCTGCAATTTTTTCAGCAATGTTATTGTTTTGCCATCAATACATGTTTAGACAATCTATAATAAAATAAAATTTTATTTTATTCGAAAATAAACGTAGTTATTCAGTTTGTACAGAAATGAATGAATTTTTAAATCGAATTAAAAGTCTTTACTACTTTTGATACTTAATACATTTTATTCTCCAATAAAATAATTCATAAATGAATATAATAATCGTAGACAGAAAGAATGAGCGAAAAATTTTCCGCGGTAAAGCGACGCTGAGATAAAAGGTCTATTTGTATTAGAAGAGCGTGTGCTTCGAGAATGTGCTCTTATCAACAACAATGCTTATTTCTATAGGCATTAGCATAATTTTTTCGACTTAATATGCAACAATTCAGTGACGTACACTCTAGACAATGAATTCAATTCTATTTTGATATTTGAACCATCCAACGAAGTGCCTATTAATCCATGTTTATCTGATATAAAAACTAAAGTCTTGAATAGTTTAAGAATTTAACAAAGATATCAGTGTATTCAATTCTTTCTTCAGTCAATGTTTTGTTTTGAAATCTATTGGTTACATCTTAGAATATACTACGTGAATGAATGATAATAGAAGGAACGGAAAATTACCTTGAATTCATTAACAGATCGGCAAATTAATGCGCGAATTTCAATCTATTAATAATTGGCAGTATTTAGCGTTACTGTCTCTTAAATTAACATTTAATTGTTTTATCTACATTCAGAAAATTGCGTATTTTATTGTAGTGCAAATGTCATTCCGAATGAACTTGAATAAACGACACTGGTAATTAAAAAAATCGTTAAACTTTGTACCGCATCTTACTTTCATTTATCTTTTTACTCTTGTTATACTTACTTAAAAAAAAAAAGAAAAAAACGCGTAATCTAAAATTCAGGCACGATTCGTTGGAACAGTGTGAGTTCTTTCTCATTTGTCAACTGCAGCTCGAAGCGCGAAAAGCGCAAGTGAAAATGCGATAAGCGACGTATGTACGCGGTTTCTCGATTAGCGCTTATACGCGCAGCCTTGCGCCGGCTCACTTTTTTCTCCCCTTTCCGCCAGTGACGGGAAACGGAGGATCGGCATCATTGTACCAGACATTTTTTGCGCTCATCGACGTCTTTTACGAGCGCCTCTTCCAGCTCGTAAAATTCGACTTTTTATGACGCGCACCGCCTCTGTTTATGCAATAACCATGTTTGCTCAATTATCTTCGCAAAATAAGTAAAAAAAAGTTTTGCAGTTTTATTACTTAACAAATTAGCGACTGATTTCCAAGTTTACTACGCTTCTTACGACGAACAAAAAATTGCTAATTAAATACCAGGACTGCACACTGTTGTTGTTGCAACGTGAATTAAAGCATCTCCCGCGATATAAAAATTCCGAGAAACACCTTCATAATTCATCGAAGAATCTACGAGCGTAACAGTGTGTATCTCCAGTTTTATTTTTACCCGTCTGTCTCCTAATTAATTTTGCGCCCTTACGGTTCCTCGTCATTTTCGTGAAAAAAAGAAGGGATCGTGAATTGCAAAAAAAAATGCGACGCACGGGACGCGCTCGAAATTAGCCGCATCTCGATAAGAGCCGACGAAAAAAGAGTAGTGTACACTCGCTAAAATAGCGATACGCGCTTACGTCCACGTTATTAATAATTGCGACATTGACGGATTGCAATTAATGTAATTGATATGAAAAGGCTCATGAATCATCGGGCTCGCGCTCTCGTGTAGTTTTGTTTTAGCGCCGTACGAAGTGAAAACATCTTATCAGAGCGCGCAAGAGGCATTCTGACACAATACATTGTGCAAATGTCAAGAACAATTGTGCCGATGGGAAAGTCGCTTTAATTTACATGTCTTTAAGCGGCCGATTATTCTCTTTCGAGTTTTGTTCAGTTTAAAGATCGACGCATAAAACATATAAAAATGAACGCGTAAATATTTACACATTTATTTTTTAAGTTAACCTTTTAATATTTATTTAGTTTAGTTTAACTTTGAGCGTTTAAAGTCACACGTGCACAGAATAAACATGTAAAAAAATTCTCTCCATCAACTTGCAGCTAAACGATTTTTATCTCGATCGTCATTCAAATGCGCTGCAGTCGCTGCAAATGCAGTGCACACTTTTTTTTCGCGTTTGATAAACAAACCATGCACTGCGCTATAAGCGCTAGACACTTTGACAGAAGAACGCGCATCTCATGTTTTACTTACGAAAAGAAACTTTTCCTCGCGTAAAAGAGCAACACCACGAGTGAAACCAGCACTGCGTCGAGTGTTCAAACTAAAACATCCCCTCGGATCATCAATGCGAAACTGTCACTCCGCACTCAATTAACCAAAAGCCAGAGGGACACCAACACGTGGGAAAAAGGTTATACAGTAGTTTAATCTCATATATAGTATACAAAAAGGCTACGTAGCCGCTTGTCACTGTAGTCGCGGGCGAGCCGGGATCACGGGAGCACTCCGGAGTAACGACTCGGTTCGGGCAGTGCGCGAGCGGGAAAAGTGCGCGAGAGTCATGGCGCGTGCAAGCGCGGAGACTCGATGCTCGCTGGCGCGCGGCCGCACGACTACTGAGGAGAGACGCGCGCGCCCGGCTCGCCTCGGGCTGCACCGCACTACACGCGCGACGGTGGATGCACTGGAAGGGGTTTTTATTTATTTGTTCGTTTAGGGAAGGAAGTTTTTTTTCGAATTTTATAGGTGGGATGGTAGGCGTCGTACTATTAAAAGTGAATTTTTAAGGTTAAACGTTTCTTGATTTTTATAAGAATTTATATTTATGTACTTTATATGTTATGATGATAATACCTAATTCTTAATCAATCTGATCATAGTTTAAGAAAGATTTAAATGTCTAAAAGCTCGAATGTTAATTCTTTAGTATAGATATATATATATAGTTACTTACTTATTTTATTTATTGAATCAGAAAAAAATTTACATAAGTAAATTCATATATAAGAGGTAAACGCAGTTACCTGTATATAGGCTAGTACACAAGAAAATTTATAAACTAATTTTAAAAACTTAATAAAATTACATTTTTTCTAGATACTTGACTATTCCTGAACGCGCATTATAGATTAATCAAATAAACAAATTTGATAATAATTAAAACGGAGTAAACTTTCAAATAATTTTGAAATTTAAACTATCTTTCCATAAAATTAAAATTCGAAATCGTTCGCGCTATCAAAGGCAATCTGAAAACAATGGGATCCGTTCATTGTCGCTATCGCATTTCAAACGGGCGGCCCGGCCGAAAGTTTCATTCACCGCGGCACGCTTCTGTGCGGCCGTCCGCATAAACATCACCAGCCGAGCGGATCTAAACTTGTTTTAATTAAGTAACCGAACGCAGCGCAGGACGAATTCACTGCATCCTCGATAATTTGTCGACCACCGTCTTTTTCTCACGGTTCTGTGTTATTTTTTTTTATAAATAATTCTACCGGTACTCTATCATGCACCTATCCTACCGATGAAGAAAAACTTTATAGAATTAAAAATTGACAAAAAAGCAAGAGTAGGTATGTTATTTTTTATTTATATTTATTTATATATTTTTCAACTGGTTTTAGCCCTTTATATGATTTATAAAATACAGTATGCAATAACAACTTATGATATGCTATCATTAAAATTAAATTCAAAGAAAAACTTCATGCGTGCAAATATCGTATATCGTTTACCCTCCCGCCTCCCAAAGAAAATCGCAAAAACAAAAATAAGAATAAACACTTGTGATTCTCCTGGCGCGGGCCGTCAATCCGCCGTCCGCTTCCCGTCACATAAAAATCACTTCCCCGTCGCTCGCCTAATAAGGCCGTCGCCGCGGCCCCGCCGCGCGGCTTTGCACGCGAGCGGAATACGCTTATAGGTGCGCGTACCCACACCTACGCGCCGCGCCGCTGCAATTTTCGCAAAGGTGCGCGCCGCTGGAAACAGCTGTTGGGGCCCGTCGTGCGGCGGAGGAGTGAAAAAGCTCGGGGGGCCCCCGCTTTTGCTGCAGACCAACTGTCGCAGGGCCGTACTGCACCCTGCGACCCACCGAGTTCGACCGCCGAATTTTTTTTTTTTTTTAATGCCTCCGACACTTGTAATTTCGTCAACGATACACGGTCGTTACGACGATTGGGGGTGTTGAGTTTTCTCATGGTCGGGAGTTGCGTCGGGTGGTTGGTTTTCTGTAATATATGTTATTTTGGGGTGAAATTGTCTGATTGATAGGTAGATTTTAATTGTATTGTATTGTACAAGACAAGTTATTGGATTGTCAAAATGTTTATTCGGGTTTATAAAAAAAATAATAATGATTAATAGGTAAACCACAAACGTAGCTATTTAGTTCAAAAGTATTTTTTTTTAATTAAATAAATTGTATTTATTTCGTAAAGACTGGCTAATCTCGAGATACACACTATTTCTAATTCGCAACCACACTTGACTAAATTATGCAATAAAGCCTCCTACTGAATATTATTAAGAAATTATTCTTTTTACTGTATAATAAAAGAGTACTGATTCATAAAAATATTGTTTAGCTATAAAAACTTATTGATATTCAAACTATGTATAGATTTCTTCATCCTAAAAATTAATAAAGTAAAAAAATTAAATTTAAAATATTGATCAATAATTTCAAGTAAAATAAAAATGAATTTTTGCTTTTACGAAATAGAACCAGTCAGCAGTACGCTACTGTATTAAATACATCACCTATATAACTCGCTCGTCCCTTTTCTTCGGCCGTCCCTCTTCCCTCCTTCACGGTTGGAAGTAATTTTTGCCGTGGCAGTAAGCGGCGTCTCCCGCCGATTAGCGCCAAAAATACACAACTCCTGGTGAAAGCCGAGAGAAGGATGGAAAAGTTATTGTCCACACAACCGACGTTTCCTCGACTTCTTTTCGTATATGCTGTCGAGGTGGGACGTTATTGCCTATTTGTCGGCCCTTTTATAGCTTCCCGTCGATTGCGACAATTAATACGATAATTTTGTCAATATTATTATTTTCAGCTGCGTAATAAAAATAATCGAATGTGCTTTTATCATTCGAAAAATACAATAAAATAAGTTGCAAATAAATTATTTTTACAATAATTTTTTTTCGTATTAATATAATGGAATTAGTAAATCATTAACAGTATACACTTTGTAATTTACGAGCTTGAAAAGCTGAATTTTAGTTTTTTGAAAAAGACCAAGATCGATCGCTTGTAAATTATATAATTATATGTATAAATAAACTATTGATACGTAATCATATTTTTATCGCAGTTTTATGTTTAAAAAAAATATCTTTTACGCTATGTTTAAAATCCCAATTAAAAGATGTAACGTTCGATTTTATCTTGTTTTATTTTTTTTCTTGATTATCGACATAGCGGTGACGACACTAACAAGCGCCCTATCAACTTTTTTTGTGCACGGTTGGGATGTAGTGCTCTAAAAGGGTCCATTCCCCGGAGTCATCGCGATGTCTCATCGAACTCCTCGAGGCGGATCAATCGATATTCTCGTGAGTCATAAAACGGGGGTGGGAACGAACGACACAAATTTTGACGATTATGCGGAGGAACTTCTGATACACCCCGAACATCTGTGCTAATGAAGATGAATTCGTTCGCAAGAATCAAATTAAGACAACCTATTAGTATTTTGTCTAGCTCTTTGGAGATTTTTTTATAAAGGTGCAGAATATACAATTTTTATAATTATAAAAATATATTGCCAAAATATTAAATCCACATTTTGTTGTATTCTGGTGGTAAACATGTTTACGGGAACAAATAAACTATGGATCTTTTTAATAAATTGATGATTTAAAACAAATACGCAGTGATATTGGTACCGGGAATGCATTTATTCTTTTTTTTTTTCATTTTCTTTGTAATCTTTTGATTAATTTCGAAAGTACCTCAATTTTACAAAAAAATGCCGTTACCAAAGCATCTCGTACGAGGACAAATCAAGACCTACCTATCAATTTAACTTGCATTCATGAGCGAAAGCGAAATCCTCGGATAACAATAAACGTCAATTCTGTAAAGTTACAAGCAATTCCACGGGGGAAAAGCCAATAACATTTCAAATCAGCACCTACGGCGCGTGTCAAAAGCTTTAATTGGGCCCCGCTGCTTTGTGCGGGATCGAACGGGGCCAGGGGGGAGCGGAGGATGGCCGAAGGGGCGCGACGCCGGTATCGCTCGTAGTGCAAACAGTGCAAATCTCAGCTGCGCGCGTGCCTGCGCGACGAGTCACCGCGACTCCCCCCGTTGGGATTAGCCGGAGATACTGGATGGACTACTGGCTCCCGGCTTTCAATCGTCGCGGCATATTCTGACGAGTGCCGAGGGCTCGCAGGCGTACCTCGAACTGCTTGCTTTTATAACGGATTTTTTTTTCAGTTTAAGTATGATAGATGTAGTGCACACATTTTTTATTCGTTTCTTTTATTGATTTGCTTATTTTATTCTTTATTTAACAGTTTTTTTTCAACACGATTTTATTTTTTTATTTTGGGTAATAATAAAATCGAATAAAAGTTTCTTTATTATCATTAATGGCATATTACATTCCAGAATAAAACTATGCGTTATTACATGCGTGATTGATAAAATTTATTGGTGTCTTCATTTATTTAAAATAAAAAATGAAATTATATCTTCAAAGCTCATTTACTCTTAAATTATCGCAGATGAAGCGTGAAATAGGTGGAAATTTTTCTCTAAGAATACTAGCGCAAGTTTGTGTGTACTACGTGCGAAAAGTTCAATTGACGCATCAGGCTCGTTTGACTTTCTGACCCATTATTCGAACTCGCCAACTGGAAGCACTTGAGAGACTCATCGAGTGACTTTTCTACATCTGCTCTGCAAGTGCTCTCGGCTTCGTGAAATTTTTCTCAGCTCTTTTACGCCGCAATTGCGCCATTTAGCACTCGTAATAGAGAACTTTTTTCATGAAATTTCAAATTATTTTAATTTATCACGCTCACATTGGTTGCTTAGCTATCAATATGAAAGTAAATTAATAATTCGCTGATTGAGAAATCAGTTCGCCAGGAAATAGTGCTAGGAAACTGATGAATCAGAACTATTCCTATTTGTGTCTATGTATGTGTTTTATTTGCTATGTATATAATGTTAAAAGCAGATAATACGTACCTCGAAGTTACTAAATTATTGTAGAATTGTCAGTGTAGCTTATTTTGTAATTTTTATTCTCTATATTTCACATATTTTGTTCCGTTTGTATAATTTTTAAATTACAACAATGTTTGTTCCAATTCAAGAAAAATTTATGGTTAAAATTTCAACAGAATACTTCACAAACTTCGTTAGATAAATGATTTAGCGAAATATTTCTTTCACAAAAAATTATAAAAAATTTCATGTAGGTTACATCTAATCTGCGCACTCTTATCACAGCAGATGCACAAAGGTGCCATTCATTCAACTTGGACTGTTGTCAGACTGCACCGATTTCAGCTCGACAAAAATCAACTCACAGACAGTCGACAAATCGATTATTAACAACTTTACAGCGGAAGTGACTCAATGCGGACCTTCGGCGTGCCTTATCGTTTAAAAAAAAAAGGCGTCGATCGGCCCGCCTCGTGGTCACTCGCGAACGCGTCACTTATCGCTGCAGCGCGTAACTCCGACGAAATCAGGGAGATCCCACGGGGAGACGGGAAAAGGAGCCTCGCGCGGCTTTGCGAAACGGTCGGCTCCGCGGCGATAAGAAAAGCCGCGTCAACTCGACGCGCCGAGGGAAGTTTGCGGCCCGCGTGATAACGCATTCGTAATGTATCGCCGCGCGCCGCCTTTTGTCCGTTGTTACTTTATCCTCGATTTTACGGACATTCCGGTTTTTGGGTTAATGTCACTTTCCTCCTGCCTTATCTCCTTGGGTTGTATTTATAAAAATTTCGCTTGATTTTGTGGCGAAGCGGCGGTTGAAAGCCTGGGGGATTTTATGTAATAAAAAATCGCTTTTAAATAAGTCATCACTTTTCAATCAATTTAATTCGTAATTTTGTAATTATTATATTTTAATTTTTTATATTATTACGTTAATAAATAATAATATACTGCACATTCAAATGATTTATAACAATTTTGAAAAATTGTACGTATTTGAGAAGTATTTACAAATTTACTATACTTGCTTGACGTATTTGTTTTGAACTGCTTATCATAAAAAAGGCACAAAGTGCCAGTTATTATATTTTCACAAGTGTACCCTTCAAAAGGTTTACTTTTCATGGAAATTTCTATTGTGACCCTAGAAGCGGTACGGAACTATGAGGTAATAGGAATGCATTTTCACAGGTGGCTGAGCACTTAACCAACTGTATTTTACAGCGTCTCGTGCCTCTATTAATTCCGTCGAAAATTACTAATACTGTTGTTGCTTAAAATATCAGGTTTTTATTTCGTCAGAACAAATTTTTAATTTTCCAATTAGCAACAGTTTTTTTTTATAAGCTTCAAATATGATATAAATAATTCCTAACCACTGCACGCAGCCAAACATTTATTGAAAAATATTTACATTTACAGTATTTTTGATTATAAAATCACACATAAATTTAAAAAAATCAATACTCCAACGTAACCTAAACCTCTCCAAACAAATTAAAAAAAAAATCTATTGAAAAGAAATCACTCCCGGGTCGCCATATGCCCTAAACAAGGTCCCCGTAGCTGCACTTCTCGTTCACGCGCGGAATTATGAATCACTCGACGGCGTCACGGCCGTCGGTGCCTCTATCAAAAGCCACTGGCTAAATGTACTCGCGCGTAAAAAGTGAGTCTCTCCCTCGAAGGGTTGAAAAAAAAGGCGAGGAAAGAGGAAAGAAAGAGGCGCACCGTTGAGCGGCGCAGTCGCGTGAATGAGCGGCATTGTCGGGGTGCCCCATTAGGCGGCCGGCCTCTGGGAAAAGGCGTCTTTAAATTTTGCGAGCGTCGTTTCCGGGTTATTGTCGACGCTCTCGTGACCGGGGTGTCGCGCAGACTTTTGTCGAGCGGGCCCCCGGGGGTCGTTCCGTGGGTTTCGCTAGCTTTTTGTCCCGCGCGCGCTTTATTTTTACTTACTATGAAATATGTAATATTAGTGACGTTTGTTTCGAAACAGTCAATGACTTATTTTAGCTGAAACATGGCGAGTCTTATATTTTAGTTAAATGTTTTTTAATGGAAAGAATGAGAATATATTATTTAGTTCATTAGTAGCGCTAAAGTAATTAATAAATCGATATTATAATTAATTTTTTAAAAGTCAGTTGTACACTACTCTCAATAATAATTTACTGGTTTTTCATTTAGTTTCAATCAAAATTTATCCTTAATTTTGTACGAAACGAAATGCAAAATCTATTACAACAATAAAAAAGAAGTTTTACAAAAATTTTCATCTAAATAAAAAAAATATTTCATCTCGTCGATTGTCCGAAGCGCGTAATCAATCGAAAGAGCAGTACGAAGCGGCAGCGATGATTTTAAAATGAAAAAGGGCTCCATAAATTCCCACCGCTGCGTCTTAATAACCCGTTTCCGCAGCGAAGCGAAGCCACCTCGTCCCCCATATTACGAGGCTCCAAGTCATCATCGCGGAGCGACGGGGCGTCCCGGGGCAAATTTCAAATTATTTTCGAAACGCATTAGGAGCCGTTTCCGTTGCCCGCCTCGTGTGCGCGCGCGAGTATGCGAGTAAATACGCGCGACCGACGCGGAGGAAAAAGGAATCCCGAGAGCGCAGGTGCCCGACACATGTAGTCGATGCTTTGTTTAGATAAAAGCGCGGGTGTGCATCGTCGCGTCCCTTTTGCTCGGTTATCCGGCAGCTTGGTATTTTGATTCCGTGGTACAAACTTTGGCTATGGTTTTTCTCTACTATATTAAATTTTTGAACCCCATGCTTAATCCAGCTTTGCAATTATAAAAAGATTGGTAATAAGATTTATACAGGTGTACTAAAACAGAAAACAAGTAACTATTGTAGAGATAACGAAAACATGTAGTTGAAAGGCTTCTAGTGTCTCGTATTTTTTCTTGAACTTTTAAATTAGTTGAAATGCCATGGCAATTTTATTCGTGAATAAAATAAGCTTGCTGTTTATACATCATAAACGTTTTTAATCACTGCTCTTTCAAAAACGTGCCAAAACATTTAAATACGTTCATATAATATACTAAGTACGTATACAAAAATTTTTACATTAAGATAAATTATGAATTTTGTCGGCATATTTTTGTACAAAATTAAAAGAAACCTTTTCGAAATAGATTACAACGCATTCTCTCTCGCGAAATCTCTTTTTATTTTAATTAAGAGGTTTATTCTGTGATATTAATAGATTAGGTAGGTGACCATTTTTAATCCTTTCAATGTATTTAAATACACATATTTTATAGGAAAAATTCTATAACATTATCAACGTAGACAGTTATTTAGTCTGAAATAACATGCGCGGAACCAATTATTTTATTTTGATTTTTTTATCCTTCGATGTATTGCAGCATTGCATCGGGAGCGACGCTGAAAAAAGTTGTCACATCAGTCGAGGAGAAGGCAGACAGAGCCGTCATTCTTCGAAGTGCCATAATATGCGCACGGATCGAAGGGCCCTGCCTGATGATAAGACAATGCACATTAATCCTCCGCTCTTATCGCGTGTGCAATTTCACTGAGTACGTTGCAATGCGCGTATACGTAAATTCTTTTTCTCGCATTATAATATATTTCTCTCTACAGTGTACATTAAAGTTACATATCGAATGCTCCTGGTTTAGGCAGTAAACTAAACGTTTTGGATTCTGTAATATCAAATTCAATTTTCTTTCCTAGATCAGTTTATTTGTTGGATATCAATAATTTCAATAATAGGTATTTTTTGTATTTAAATTAAAAGTACTTGTTCTTATTTATTTTGACATAAGTAAATAAATAGATCTTGAATGTTTCTAGTATAATTTATTTATTATAGGTATATAATTTATTTATTATAGGTATGACTCACAAGAAATAAATTATTTTTATTTATTTATTAAGCGGACAAAAGGCCTTACTTAAAATACATACATATGTGTATTATTTTCTCTAACATCTTTCTATCCTCCATACACTCCTCCAATTTTTAGTTCTCTTTGTATAAATTTTACGCCTGTCGTCTCCCTCTTTTTTATCACTGGCATACAAGTATTCTTCGAATTTCGCATTTTTTATGAGTACAGTATCATTTTTACTCGGTATAAACACCCAATTGAACTGGTCGTCATCGGGTTTACCTGGAATCCAGGTAAATACGCGTCTCTCGTCATTATTATCATCGAAAAAGTAAGCAGCGTACAGGTATTCCGTGCGAAACTTATTCTGCTTTCTATTGTAATACGAATTTTTAATATAAAATATGTCGTCGTGTTTCTCAATGAACCAGTAACCTTTAGGAACGCTACCACCCTTGACCCACGTATAAACCTGACGTCTCTCACCACCATTATTATGCACGTTGTCCGAAGCGATTAAGTGTTCGTTCAGCTTGGCCATATTGCGATAATTAGCGTGTACTATGCATAGCTTACTTGTTTCGAACACTATATTATACACAGATTTTGGCAGCGCTATCTTCATTGTGTTTCCAACACCAACGGCGTGACGCTCAGGTACTCCTTGCTCCAGTGCCTTTTTAAGCGCAGAAGCTACATACACTACGAGGGATTGCTGTAAATCGTCCCTTCTGACTATCGCGATCCACAGAGCCGAATAAGCGTACACGCTCTGAGACGCGTGTTTATGATTCATAAAGAATTCGAGCAAAAACTCTTTATTTACTTCATCGTAACCCTCCTTCAAAGCTTGGATCATTGCATTGTGGAACAATATCGGAGCATTGTTGTAAACATTTTCACATATTGTAGAAATTGCCGCAGAATTTTTAGTCTTCAAGGCATCTTTCAACTCCTCTGCAGTACTGTCGGTCGCTTGATTAGTTAATTCTGTCTTGAGCTCTGTTAATTTGTCTAGATCATTAGCAGGTATTGAACTTTCATTGGCAGTTTTGTCGTCGAAACTCTTCAGTAAGTTAAGCCTTCCCAAACAAGAGTTGTGACTATTAATGTTCATTTCGTAATTAAGTGATTGGTAAATTGCCAAATTTGATGTTATGTTATCGTTACTGTCCACGAATTGCAAAATTAAGTATAAATTACCCTTCGTACCGTCGTAAACTTTATGGATTATATAATTTATAGTACCTTGTAAGTCATCCTTAAGCCTTTTCATTTTTCTAAGAGCCCTACCGAAATGTTGAGACTGAATGTCGCCAACAATTTTATCTGCTCTATTCCTATCGGAGGAATAGTCATTGCGTGAAAAAAATTTAGACGTGATTACTGAATTTTCATTGTTGTCAGAAACTTGTTCAACCTGAGGTGGAGAGGTAGAAGGTATAGTCGTTGTTAGATTGTTTAAATCAATCTGCGAATCTTCACTTGATTGGTCTAGGTCCAAAGATTTTACAGAAGATAACTGAATAACTAATAACGTCACTCCCACGATATATTTTTTTCTAACGTTCATTGTATCAGTTTTATGTACAATATGTTCACTACTAAATACCTATGTTCACTTCGAGTGGCTTATTATCTAAAAGAACACGAATTATTATTATACAAATATATATTTCCTTTTATGGCAAACAATTTCTTCTTTTTTTTTACCTTAATTATTACTTTGAAATTTTTCCAAAAGAATTTTTTATGAAATATAAAATTACTGGCAAGATTCTTCTTACTATCTATGTAAAAAAAGGTGAAACTGAAAACACCTTAAATACTTTTGCCTCTATAGTCGTCTCTTAAAATATTTTTCACATTAATTAACTGATATTATTATCTACTGATTGATAGAAACAATTGAATTATTTCTTTTGTATTTTGTAATAAAAATGATAATTTGCATTATAAAGCAATATATAACATTGGAAACATTATATGTATTCATTTTTTTGAATTATAAGGATGTTTACTAAGAATTCCTTTTATTCTTTCAATGACACAGCTGGTTATTATTGATACCATGAAGAAACCATTGAATATTTGAATGAAAAATTGTTTAATTTTATTTCGTAACGTATAAATATAAAATTTTCCATGATGACAGAATCGTTTAATATATGCATTGTTAAAAATAAGGGAATTAGGCTAAAATGTTTAGTAGCCACCTTTGGTGATTCTGGAACATTTTGTCAAGTAACGGGTAGATAGTTATATCTGGTATATAAGCCGTCAGGATAGCTCGTTTACTAGCGTGTGGAGGCTACTTTACTGCTTCAACGATAAAACCATACCAGTAGTCCGAAATTAAACACTGAATTTTTATGTAGAAAGGAGATTTAAAAAAATTTCCTCGTCCTTTTCATTTTTTATCGTTTAAAAAAAAAACCACTTTTCTATATGGAAAATTGCAAGAGTTTATTTACAAGTGGGAGAGAATAATTTAAAAATAAAATGTAAATTTTAATTGCACAAATTATGACAATATCAAAAATTTTATTCTTTTACTCTGGCTGCAGTGGATGATGAACAAAATTCTCTATTCACTATTCGTGTGATGAGCATGAGACAACCCTTTATCATCCAAATCCTTACTTAAAAAAAGCCAATTCTTAGTTACAAAAAGTACATCTACTTTTATGATAGTTAATTTAGAAGGAATATTCAATTAAACATCAATAAAGGATTTTGTTTAGTTTTTTGTATTTGTCCAATCGTAATAATTACAAAGTAATACAATATACTTATAGTTAAGTATAAGTAGTTGAAAAATATACATTTAGTATTTCTTTCAATTGTTCAATGTCACAGATGGTTAATATTGATTTTTTAAAGAAACTATTCAGCATTTGAATGAAAAATTACTGAGTTTCATTGTGTAACATATAAATATTTAATTTTCTGGTGATTAGAATTGTGAATCGTGCAAAATGAAATTTTCTACTTCAGAACCATTTACTATGATTACGTTAAGGGGGAACTCTACCAATTTTGGTAAAAAAACTGAAAATTCACCTATACTTGTGCATAAATACCGAGTTTCGCCTGTGGTAATATCCAAACTTTATTCATCAGACAAAAAGATGTGGAAATTTTTTTGTTTAATAAATTTCACCGAATGGTATTGCGCACAGACTGTTTTGGAAAAGC
>UXGC01000802.1:0-53457 GCA_900480045.1 Eurytoma adleriae | reverse complement strand
TGTCTCATTGCAGTATTAAATACTGGAGTAGTTCCTTCTGGTATCGATTCTCCAGTCATAAAACATGATAACAAGCATCGGGGTCCAATAATCCTGAAAATTTATAATTTAATACATAAGTAAAAGTGCATTTGAAGTTTTAATTTTTTAATTCTTTTGAAAATTTAAATTGCAGTAGGTCTATTTGCACCAAATCCATGTAAATTCGTGGATTGAACCTAATGACCCAATAATCTTATAATCCAAGTACCCAAGTACTCCTACAGCCTTATTTGTATTTATATGGATTTACGTGGATTTTGTGTATATTTTATTTGGATTTGGTGCGAATACACAAAAATAATCTTAATATACTTACGTGCATTTAAAATTCTGTAACTTATCAAATGCTTCTCCTTCAAAAAATTCTATAACAAATACATCTTTCTTGTCAGGTTTCAACTTAAGACATTTCTTTTCAAAAATCCATTGAGGATTAATTTCCCACTCAGGACATTTCTAAATATTCCAAAGGAAAAAATATTAAAAATAAAATAAATTAATAAGCATGCTTTTACAATAAAAAATCTATTACATTGTAGGCATCCCACATGTCTTCATCACATTCCTCTTCAGTTTCATATTTGCTAGGCACAACAAAATACACATTTACGTCGAAAGTTGTCAGATTAGACTCGCCTTCCATTATTTTTACAATTAATTTAAGTAAATGACATTTAAATGCAGCATATAAAGTTACATTGATAACTCGTTATGTTTGAAAGGTAGAAAAACAATGAGAACCTAACCTAAATTTTACATTGTATAAAAGTCGTTGAAATTTTTAACGATACGCGCACATACATTGACATAAAAAACACTTTGTTATTGAAAAATTCTAGTGATATAAAAAATATATATTTTGTAATTGAGTTAAGAAGAATAGTTAAGAATGAGATACTGTTAATAGTGTTAATGTATTATCACGTTGAGGATACTTTTCCCCTTTTCCCGCCGTTTTGCTTATATATATTGTCAAGCTATATGTATATATAAACACAAGACTGAGTCTGCAATAGTGGTTCGGTTGCAGTGTTGCACTTCGACTTCGTATGTACAAACTAAAATTGAATTTAAGGCTGATGTCAGGCCCACATCCGGTTTCTTGAAAATTATTTTGTCGATCATATCACATCCACGATTTAAACTATTTTATATACGATAAAAAAATCTCTGAATAATTTATTATGCATTGTAATGTATAATTTGAACTGTTTATAAAAAAATGAATTTTTGAATTTTTTTTTCTTGCAATGTAACAGCTGGTCAAGCTCAAGCACAGCCAATCACTTTCTCTGATGAGTGATGTTTCATTCATATTTTATACGAATATAAAATGTAACAGATATATTATAACGTGTATATTCGGTTTATGTCAATTATCAACACATATGAATCATTCATAGGACATACATATGTACATATATACATTACACTACTTTATTAGTTTACTAAACTAAGATCAGAGGTACATGCTATAAAGACTCTACGAATAAGAATAATAACAACCGAGCTGGTGTATATATATAGAGCATAAAGCAGCTGTCTTATTTACTTCGAAAATAAAATTGCGTACTTATTTATTTACTTCTAATTTGTAGTAAAATCATAAATTATCTGTTTTTATATGTAAATATAAATAATTTTAAACATAACATAAGTTATAATTAAAATTAGCAGGTGTTTCATCAATGGTGCATTGCAATGGTTTGCTAATAAACAATTGTGGCAATTTCTTAAAGTTGTAACTGTTTATCATTATAATTATTTTCTTATCTTAAAATAAGAAGGCGCAATAAACAATTTTCGGTATGGGAAATTTACTTGATTGCTGCAAAGGCTCTTCTTACGAAGATATTACGCCTGATAGAGTAAGTTGATTTGAGGTTATGTTTATCTTTTATGTTGTTTTGATTTCTCACAAAATGATTTTTATACAAATATATAAATAACTTTTTTTAATAATGCATAACCTGTTTATCTATTATTTGTTATCTTATTTTTAGGAAGTAATCCGTCAGCAGCAAGCTGCTGCTGCTGAAAAACGCTTAGCTGAACAAGAAAAAAGAGGAATAGGAAATATTAATGCCGTAAAACGTCAACAAAAAATGACTGAAGAAAGAGATAAAAGAGAAGAACAAGTGGGAAATATGAGTACTCAAGGTGGACTTAAGGTATTTGACAATAGTTAACTATACATAAAATTTAGAGCAAAGAACAATATGGAAGCTTAAAAAGGACTTATTTAAATAATTATCTATAAACAAAAATGAATGACCACACAAGAGAATTTACATTGTATTTTATTTTTGATTCTATGGATAAACAGTAAAATTGCAGTTCTAGCATTTCAAGATATGAAATAGCTTCCATAGTTCTCCTTCTCTCCGCATATCAAGTTTTTTTTGTAAATATTAACTTTAATTGATCATGTTTTTAGTGGCAAGTTCAATAAAAGAAATCTTGAAAAACTATGCATCTGAAAAAGAAAATATTGATTCAAGCAGAATTTGGTCTGTCTGTCTGCATGTGAGTATTCTACAGTGAAGATATTTCTGAAAGAAGTAATTAAATTATTTATAAAAATTTGCTATGTAACATCGTGCGGTCTTCGTTGTTCACAAGTGGATCATAAATTTTCGTGTATTTTCAAATATTTAGTTTTGTTTAAAAAGCTAGAATTGAAGATACGTTATATAAATTTTAATCAAAGCATATGTTGTACGTTTTTCAAAGGACAGTTTTTCTCAGTAAAATCGATAAATTTAATTTGCATTTTTGAAGAAAACACGTTCTTTTTTTTGTATAAGAATTAATATTGAACTGAAAAAATGCTCGTCAGTTATTACAGTTGATATATGCATATAAAAATTATTGATTGCATTGATTGCAAAATTATGATTTAATTTAGATAATACTTTCTTAATTTTGATCTAATTTATAAATAACTATTTATTTACATATTTAAAAAGTGGTAAAATATTTTTTATTTTTTTCATATTTTATGTCTTGTTATGTGTTATTATTAAGTAGATATGTTTTATTGATTAAAATATAATTTGACTTCATTACAAGAATTGGATATAAATGTCATGTTGAAGTGTGTACAAGAAACTCATTGTTAAATCCACAAACAAATTTAAAATTTGTTTTAGAAATAATACATTTTTTTAGAGAATCAGTTTTTGTCTCAAAAATATAGTATTTTTTAAAAAAGCCAAAGGCTCTAAATTTTGTAATATCTCTGTAATTATTGTTATTTTTAATAAAAAAAATATTATTAAACATTTGATACACGTTTATATATTTATAAGATCTTTACAGTCACAAAACCGTAATTACAAAGTAACAGTTTCTATAAATGACTAAATGTTTTATTATTATTATTAAATCTTAAAGTTATGAAAATTAATATTGTTTTTCTCTATTAATGTATTGTAAAAATATATGTATGATATAGAATTGTTATAAATTATCCTTTTATTGTACTATCATGAATTTTAAATAAAACTTTTACATTCCTAAACATATTTTGTTGTGTGCAATAAAATAACCTTTTCTAAATTGATCTTTATTCATCATATAATAAAAAAATCATTAGTAAGAAAGCAGATAATTCTATACTTGACATTTCAAGTAGAATTAATAAAAAGAAATAACATGTGATAAAATAAAATACTACCTATGAGTTTATAAAAAATTGAATGCCTTTTATGGCATTATTAAAATTTATTATTAAATTTCTTACACTCAAATACATTTTAATTGAAGAAAAATCAGAGCGTACTTAAATGCGTGATCTGCAAAAGCCTACAAGAAGGCTCTATATTCGCATAAGGCAGTCTTAATTTTTTGTTACAAAATTATTATAATACTTATATATTACATTTACAGTTGACGAATAGTATTTAATTGGTTTAAGAATATTATTATGTAACTAATAACCAAATATACTTCCATTCTTCAAATTTCTTTAAAGCGTGAATTGAACATTAGATATAAAAAATGTATTATATCTCCTTAACATTAAATTTATATTTCATTACTTTATTTGTTAATTAATATAAATTTTTTACAGTTTTTTTACAATTTCAATAAATCAAAGATTTGGTTTTTCACTTTTTAAAAATATAATTTTCTTATTATTTAAATTATTATTATTAATTTTCCAATTTTTCGTAAATAAATTATTCTACTTACAAACTAATTCTAAATATTTGCACTACTTTTAGATATAGCAAAGTAGAAAAATATCAAATTCTATATTGTCTATCATTAAGACATTTAAATACAAGGCTACAAAATAATATAAATTATGACTTCTAATTAAAAATAGTATAATTGTATGGAATGTGTAAATATTTGAATATATTTTTCATATTTGCAATATATTAATATAATTATTGATTTCAGTACATTTTTTATTCAAATTAGACTCTTAAATCTTTTATGTTCTCAATTTTTATAATCTATGAATGAGATTTTATATATAAATATACATATTTTGTTCAAATTTTTCTTTGAATATTTTCTCAGGTACTGTTACCTTCCTTTTATAAGCTATTAGATCAATACGCTCATAATAGAAAAGAAGTTTGCTCGCATAAATATTGCAACATTTACATTACCAATTTGTTGGCAAACAGCTTCACTTCCTTACCATGGTTATTACTTCTTTATGTACACGTATGTTAAAAGTTTGAACAGGTGTTTGAGTAAAATTTCGTTAAGGTACATAATAAAATATTTCATATACAATTACAATGATGTGATACTTTAGTTTAGACATGAGGCACATCCTCTTAAGCGCAACACTAAATCTTTCCGATGCGATGAACCGACCACGATCTGAAAAGTTTCTTTGTGGATTTTTTTATCTCCCGGCCATGGGCAATTTGAATTTCGAGGGAAGCTCCGTTATTTAAAGCGAGCCATGTTCTGACTTCGCTGGTGGCGGAAGAAGAACCTGTGAACAGAACACTCGTTTAATTCTTAATTTAGATAACAACCATTATACTATTCTTCACTTATATAATATAAACAAGGCAATTCGTGGCCTAATACTTTAAATTGAATAAATTTAACTATTGCAAAATGGTTATTGTTTATTAAAAAAATCTTTTAACAGGCTACCTTTTTGTATATATATATTGTTTAATTTGAGTTCATATTGATCGGTATTTTTTAACAATATAAGACGACACCAATGTAAAATAAATAAATGATTAAGTTATAAATAGGAGTTCACTATTCAATAATAGTATCATTTTTTACTCGTTAAAATTTTGGATTTTAATTTTTTTCATTTTTCGTCAGAATGAAGCCCAGTATTACGAATTTTCTTGAGAATTAAAATTAGAACTTTAAAACCTAAAGCGATCATCTCGGATTTGCCGCTAAATACAAATAATTACATTACCTAGCAGTTCATGTAAAGTTATCCTTCGACTAGCGAGCAATTCTTTGCTGGCACTTCGAATCTCAAATACGAGCATCGCTTGCCGAGGTACAGTGTCGTGGTCTAAATGGAAGTCTATGCAAAATTGGGGATTTGGCATCGCGGGCAGTAATCGTGACTTGGCGATCGTTTTTCCACCGTTCGCCGACATCGTCATTTTTTCTGGGCTTGTGCAGCTACAACAATAAAAAGATTACTCTGAGCGATACTACGCTGAACTGAATTATAATAATATCTAATTTCGCGATAGAAAATAGGAGACACTCACTTTTGAAATTTAACACGGCAGTAGAGCTGGGCAATGTGCGCAACATGAAGACCTTGGGCTTGAAGCACTTTCCCTTCGACTCCAGAGTATTTTTCTCGCAATCCATTGCTAATTTTTAACTCTGCAACATCAACAGTTTTATGGATGGTGCATACAGAATAGGTAATGGCAATGAATGAAAAAAAAAACTACCGTTTGGTCGAATTCTCATCTTAGGACTGGGCTGTCGAACTCTACTGAGCATATCGGGCTGCGAAACAGCGTGAGACAATCCAGAGCTTTGCAAGAGTTCCGTGGCGTCTGCCTCTCCTGCGCCTCTAGGCTCTAAACTGAGTGTTACGCCTTTGTTGGCTTCGCATTTGCTGTCTTCAATGTTCACTTCAGAGCGGAATCTCCGAAGCTTTAAACCTCGTTTCATCTTGCAGAAAATAAAAAAAATCAATGTTTCTCAAAGTTTTATTTCACCTTATACTTGGAAATCGAATCTGCTATACCTTCTGCTTCATCAAGCGAAAGCTATTGTACTGCGGCATCTTCTTAGCGAAACTCTGATCAGGACTAGGAGTCAAACTGTGATGACTCGATGAGATTTTCGATTTAGAATCGTCGGTCTCATCGGCGCGTTCAATTTGTTCTCCATTTTTCTTGTGGACCCATTGGTTGTTCGCTGTTTCACCGTTTTCCTCAAACTCTTTGGCTTTTAAATAAACTTTTCCTTAAAAATAAAAAATTGATTACGCGGGTTTGAAATTTGTACATCACCATTGGAGAAGAAAATGCTATTAACTAACCGGTGTGATTTGCATTCCGTAAATTAGGCGACGATTGCGTCGACTGACTTTGCGAAACCGACGGAACTTTCATGAGAGTCACCGTTCTGGGGGGTGGAGGCGGAGGTACTACTGGCTCCAGATGTAACCTCATTCTCGACTTTTCCATCGACGGTCGTCGAATGATACTTGGAATGTTAATGATTGGAGCATCCTGAGGTTCACTGGGCCTCGTCGAGGCTTCACTTATAGTACTCGTCGCGTGAGTACTTTGAGTCTAAGATAAGGGTTTAAAGATAAAATAAAAATTTTCTAAGCTAGATTAAACGTAGTTGTAATTTAACAAACTTTTACCTCGCACTCTTCCGACAGAACTTTAACTTTTAATTCAATCGAACCAGATTTTGTGCCGCGAAGAGTGAACCAGTAGGACTGGTCGGTGTTGGACAGTTTCCGAATTTCCTCCAAAGTTAACGATACTTTGCCAAGGTAATCTTTCATACCGAAAGTATCGTGGTCCCATAAAACCTGTTTTAAAAAAATTGACACAAATAATACGCACATCTGATTTTCTTTGACAAAGAGAGCGCGGCAACTCACGACGTCGAGTGTCTCGCCGGTGCGCGGCAGGCCCATAATCGAGCTCTCGTCCCAGCAGGGATTCAACGTCTTCTTCTTCACGCTGCTCTTGTACTTGGTCTCGTTGTTCAACTTGAGCTCGCAGAACGGATCGCTGAATCCGTTGAGGTCCTTGGCGACGAGGTCGCGGGCGCGCAGCAGCGTCACTTCCATCAATCCGCTGCCCGTCGACAGCAGGCTCGAGACGTCCGAGGCCGTTGTGTCCGCGTCTCGATGCGTCAACAGAAGTTTCTGAAGTCAGAGACATACTTTTTAATCTTTTGGATCATTAGTGCACATTAAAGTATCTTCTGACTTTTAACCGCGCTTTCATAATTAGTTAAAAAAGAACGAAAAAGAATAGCTAAGAAGACTCTTCATGAAGAAAAGAAAGAATCATGAAGCATGCTAGAGTTGAAAGAAAATTTAAGATTGTAAGACTGATGCGTAAAGAGGGCTTAGCATACTAACCGCTTGCTGCATCCAAGGAAGACTGTTTCTTTTAGTTTTCGGCTCATCCTCGACTGCAACTTGATTCACGCTGTTTCTTCTGCTCGAAGAGACTTGCTGAACATTGCGCACCGGATAGAACAGCACGGATACTGTCATCGTCGATAAACCATTAGATCCGCTTAGAGGTAATTCTTTTCGGACTATCCATTTCATCCCCTGCAATAATATTAATAGGCACAATATTGTAAAATTTTAAGTAAAGCAAAACGGATGTAAAGAAAAAAATTAATTCAACCGTTATTGATCACATTTTAAACGACGCAGGATATTAAGATAGATAATATAAGTGCGTTATTAATTATTTAAAAGTACGCTGTTAATTATAAATTATTACATGGCTCTTATCGGTAGTCTTAAACTGACAAGCCATACGATCGGACACCGGTCTTGTAATCGTAACTCGCGCAAGGAGCGAATAATATTTTTCGAGCGTAACGAAACCGGAATGATATCGATAGGTATCCTCTGCAGACGCGAAGCCGTACAAGTTCCCAAGGGTTCAGTAGATTCATTATTTTATTCGTTTTTATGAATACATCGCCTGCGCATTAATTACTTGCAACGCTATTAATATCACAGTCCCGTTAACAGATTAGTCTCTTCTACGTATTTTTTGGATCATGTGGGTTAATTTTTGTTTATTACAACACTAAATGCAACAGAAGAAGCTGTGCGAAATTTCCTTTTTAAATTTACAGTACATACCGGTGAAAGGGACAGCATAGCGAGCCCCAGCATGTCCGTGTCGGCTGATTTTGAGATATTCCAAGAGTAAATCACGAAGCTGAGAGAAACCTGCGTGTAATCTTGAACGAGGAATTCCGCCCGCGAGTCCCAGTGCGGCGACGTCGTGCCGCGAATGTAATGGCTTGTTTTTACCTAGAACGAGTTTTTCAATTGAACCGCTGGCGCTTAGCAAGACTGAGACTCGATAAGCAAAGGGAGATTTTCAAATATTCGATAATGCAATATCAAGTCAAGTAGCCAATTACCTTTTTACGATTATTAAACAACAAACAGTACGGATTACATTGCGTAATATCACCGTTCAAGTTCTCCGCCGAGTGTATGTAGACCACAAGAACGCCTGCAAAACAAATATTTTTGTAGTATCCATTTAACAGATCCAGTAACGGCGGCGTTACAAATCTAGTCCAGACATCCATATTTCTTGAAAAAAAAAGTACAATATTTACCGGCAGTGTGAGATTCCATGGAATCAGATAAGCTCGGCTGCGGCGCATCTGGATCGAGGCTCGGTAGCGTCGAGTACTCCAGTCTTGCATTTATGTTTGGAATGTTAGTGCTGTTTCGCGATGGTTTCTTTTGCTGCAGCACGGTCTCGACACTGGAATTCGTAAATCACAATATTAAGAGTCTTTATATACAATTATCAGTTGCTCGACATTTAAACGGTTCGCGCAAAACAATTTTCTTTCTTTTTTCTTAAAAACGCCTGAAAAGTGTTTAGTAAAATCGCCCGCAGTACCTGCAGGGACGCGCTACGGATTTTAAAGGAAGCGGCCGGTTTTGCTTACACTTGGGAGTTGTCCCAGTTGTAAAGGCCGAGCGCGAGCTCGTACTGGGCGAGGGTGATGGTGCTGACGAGCCGCTTGGCCTTGAGCTTGATGACGATGCGCTCGTTGTCGAGGGCGCCGACTAAAAACGACACGTCCTCGCTCCAGGTCGGGCTGAGCTGCGAGGTAACGCGACGCTGATCGCCGATCGTCACCACCAGCCATCTCGACTCGTCGCTGCTCGCTGCTTCATTTCAATTCAAAATTCATGTGTACAATTTTTCTTTCACTTATTCGTTGCTATCTAGTCAACGACTCTTTAGCGCAATATAACCATTACGAACGTATTGCTGCATAAAGGCACATTTCGCAAGATTCGCAAAAGTAATTTTTTCCTGATAAAACTGTTAAAACTCCTTTCATGCGCGGTAGTATTTAAAAATGTTTCCGATACTCTGAGCGCAAAGTACGTTTTTGCGTACGTCTTTTTAAAATCAGGTTAAATAATTGTATCAAAATTTACTAATTGTATTTAGAATTCAGAAGGAATTTAAAGAAAAACTTGCATTCGAAATAAAAGGAAGTTATGCACAATTTTAAACTAAGAACAAGCGTTTGTGCCTAAACCACATTTACAACGTCTTTGCAGCAGAACTCACTGCGACAGCTTACTGTGCAAATCGATTTCGTTAAATAAAATTTAATTGCGCACAAAGGGCAGTTAATATTATTAAAAACGAGAGTCGAGAGAAACTGACCAGGAGCGCCGGCCTGGGCGAGGGAGATGGTGAGTACGGCCTGGGGCGTGGCGAGCGGAGCGCAATCAAAACCGGGCCCGGGTCTCTCCTGGGCGCGGAGGTCGAGCTCCAGGTGGCCCGGGTCGACGAGCCAGGTGGCCAGCGCGTCCGACACGACCGCGTGTATCCAGGTCTTCAGCAGCGGCACCTCCATCATCTGCACCGAGCGCAGCAGCCGCACGCTGAACCAGACGTCCGGCTTCTCCACGAAGCTCAGGCTCAGGTGGCTCGCGTGCGGGAACGGCGCGCCCGCGTCCAGCGTCAGCGAGGCCATAATCGTGCCCGACACCGACAGCTTCTCCACCGCCAGGTCCATGTCCATGCCCATGCTGCGATGCAAAGTTATTATTTATTTATTCATTTTTCCGTTAGATGGGCCAATAATTCTTTTCATTAGAAAAATGTGAAAATGACAAAATTTATGTAATTTCGATATATATCTAACACTCACGCTGGATATATATTTCAAAAACGCTGTAAACGACTAGTACCTAGAAGAATGAAAACCGCGATTCCACGTAGACGTAAATAATATTATCCATTAATTTTTTTCCCGTTTTCGCGTTCGCGCGGATTTGCTATTATCCTCACGGAACCGTGAATTAAAAGGCTCAGTTCACCGTCGTAATTTTATATACACTTTCTTTGTTAAAGTCGTTAGGTATAACGTTGGATTTTTTTGTTTTTATGTCGAGATTTTATTTGAAAAAAAGGAGCGTTTCGCGGTTACTTATAAATAAATTACTCGATAAAATGTCGACCTTTGCCATCCTAGGGGATGTTTTAAAGTCTATACTTTTAAAATAAATATGTTTTATTGAAATTATCCGCAAAAAAAAAAATCAATTTATAAAGTTACATTTCTTCAAATAATTCACAAAGTATAGAAACTTGAATATAATCATGAAAGTTTTAAACAGGTACTATAATTTAAAGTAAATCGGCTTATCTTTTTATGAAAAGAAGAATAATAATAAAAAAAATAGCGCAAATAATATAAATTTCCTTTTAATTGCCTATACATGTTTTTCAAATATGGATAAAAAAAGAACAATCAGAAAAAGACCTATAATTACAAATATCAAAACTATCGAGACGATCGTGCGACATAATAACTAGGTGCGAGCTTTCGGCGGTCCTTTAAACGGGCAACTCACCCTTTGCCGAAGAGCCTGGTGGCGATGAGCATGCGAAATTGCTCGCAGTCGAGATTGAGATCGGCCTCGATGCAGAGCCTCGTGGAGGTCGATCGTCCGACGAGGCCCTCGTCGTCCCCGTTGTAGTCGAGTGTGCGAATCCGCGTGACGCAGGGCGTCTGCTCCCCCAGCGTCAGCTCCCGCAGCTCCAGCGACCCTTGAGCGTTATTTTTCTCACTTATTTTTTCTCTTTTCTTTACGCGCAGGACTAACGAGCATTCCCCTTCGTCCTTCTAATTGCTTGCGTATCTCTTAATAGCACTTTGCAAAAACGGTGTAACTAATTACGCGCTTGCACTTTTTTATTAATACACTTATAGTTTACCTTCTTAGAAGGTTTGCGCTTGCAATAGAATATGCGAATTTAGTTGTTATAAGTGCAACGTTACTCTTGTTTGGTGCATCGAATTTGAGGGTTGGCGATTTAAAAATTAGTGTAAACGTAAATTTGTTCAATTTTTAAAACATGAGCAATTGAGGAGTTAATGGGAAATAAATCGATGTTTATTTGCAAATAAGAATTACCTAATATTGCTGGTTTCGCATCGTTTAGCAAAGGTTCCAATCTCTCTTTCGCCAGTGAAAATATGCTGGCTGCACTAAACCTCCACCTGAAACCAAAACAATCGCTAAAATTTAATGAAAATTAAAAAAAACATGCGTCAAGTACGCTAGCGCGCCTCTTGATCTGTCAATAGCCGATATAACAGAAAAACTTCAATGATCGCACTAAAAAACTTTATAAAAGGTAGTAGTCTTTTCAGACCTGAATTTTTTTCTACGAAGAAAAAAATTGTGGAAAAAATTCCATATTATTCACGGTCGTACGTTTTTAGTTAGTTTAATGCTAACGATCAAACGATAACTTACAATCTCACAGAAGGTGAGAAACTTTTAACGATCTTTAACTGATTTTTTGAAATTTAAGAAAAGGCGAAAAATAATTGTCCGCATGCCAGTGTACATAAGTTGGATCTGAAAGGGTTGAAATAAAAAAAAAGCATAAGTGCGACGGCGTTCAACACAAGCAGGAAAGCGTCTACATGAAAAACGAAAATAAATGAAAGAGAGATTAAATGGGAGAGTGAGGCAGACTAACCACTTGTTGATGAGGAGGCTGAGCCACTCGGCGGTTTCGTCCTTGTAAAGGGCCCGCCGTCTGCGCAACCGGGCCAGTTCCTGCTGCAGGGCCGTGTGAAGGAGGCGCGATATGCGCGCCTTGGTCATCGTGCCGGCGAGCGCGAGGACGAGCATGAGCCAGGCGAGCGACAACCCGGCCACCCCGACGATCCACGCGATCGTCACGCTCACGCCGAGATACAGCGCGCCCCTCAGCGCCTCCGTGTCCCTCTGCACGCAATACACGTCGTAAGGATTTTTTATACATCATCCAATTGTTATAATAAGTTTTTTTTTTATTTTGCGCGATAAGCATCGGAAGCGTTTAAAAGGGATCATTATTCCATCTTAAATGCGAATGTTATTTACTATAAACAACCTGTTTAAATTTAAATTTTCACACGCACCTTGATCGTTTTATTGCGTCAATGAACTTTTATGAATAAATACATATGTATGTATGTACACTCGACGAATTAGCAGATGATATCGATTTTTCAAGAATTTACATTGTTCCTGGGAGAATGAAAAAAAAAAGAAAATATATAGAATCGCTTTCCGAAGTCTTTCGGAAACGTAGCTAGTTGGTAAATACTACAACGGAGCAAAATGACCATCATATATGTATGTACAAGCAGAGTAACTTTGACGTAGGGTGTAACGATAATGACGTCATTTGGCGAGTCTAGTAATAGCATTAACTTAACTTGCAGATGCTTTACCCCTGGATATATTTATCCTCATCCCTATTTTACGTTCTCACTTTCCCTTGTCCTATATGCACTTTATATGTTTTTTTTAAACAAGTGTTCGCGAAGAAATTGTGTCATCGCACAAAGCAACACGCGCTCGAAATAAATAAAAAAATAGACGCTACGATACATCAATAAAAAAAATCTAAAAAATAATAAATATCGCGTCAGTTGTATAATAAGCGTCCGAATCAAATTCTCCAGTGCGATAGAAATCTCGGGTACTGATGTATGTTGAACCTGCCAGTGTGCTTAGCATACATAAATTTTCCAAGTCAAAACGCGGCGTAAGAAAAACAAGCTTCTTTAAAATTCTAATTTTCTTCCCATCGAAGCAATTTTTTCAACGGTACACAAGAACGCACCAGCCCCCCAACGAATATCTCCGCGCGCGATTTCCGGAGCTTTTAAAAATCAATATGCACAGCCCGGAACATCAGATGAGCCCCTCGCGGAACCCCCTCAGCGTTGAACTTTCGCTCCTCGCCAGATTCCGGCCTGCCGGAGGGGGTGTCCGAAACGCCGTCGCGGATGTAGGCCGCACGCTACGTTGCGTGCAGCAGCGCGGGCCCTTATAGCTCTTTGGCATATAGTACGAGTCGGGCTGCGTAACAAGTGTACACAATGCATAGTACAGGCGTACGCCCGCCGCCGGCGTGAAGAACTTCCCGCCCCCGCAATCGATTCGCGCGCATCTTACTCCTCGCCTCGGTGCGCATCACCAGGCCGCGCGCTCACCTGCTCGCGGAGGATGACACCCGCAGCCTTGCTCCGACGTCGCTGACGGTCGACCGTGATTTACGATCGATTTCGCGCCTTTTTTTTCCTCTATCATTTCTCTTTGTTGAGGCCGAAGGGGTGAGAAATATTGTTGCCTCCGTGTGTACTTCACCCGGGATTTTGTTTACAAGTACTGATAGTAGAAAGTGTGCAATGTATTTCAAGACAGACTGCGTACGACTTGTTCATAATAAATCGTCGTGACTGAAGCGTACATCTTTTTAAATGTTTTTTTATGCAATTTTTGTCAGCTATTTATGTCAAATTCATTTTGTAATTTATTCATATAGGTTCGTTCAACTTCCGAAAGTATTCATTAAAAAAAGTAGGTTTACAAGATCGAAATCTATTATTCCCAGGTAGACGATTAGTTCTATTTTTAACATCGAATTTGAGGTCAATCACAAAATCGGGTTCTATTTCGATATCACGTTATTTCAACTTTATGAATTAACAGTTATCAGCACACATGGAAGAATAATTACGGGCAACAATACTTTATTGCCGATGTTTGAGTTAATGCCTTTTTCGTGTGAAATTAATAGTAGAAACATTTTTAGAATGATACGTGAAGTCCTTTTAAGTATTCAATTTGAAGTTAAGTTTCAGTGCCCACTAATAACTCTAATTATTCCGGCCAATAATTTAATTTTGGTTGTTATTAACATGCGATATCTTGATTGTTTCTTTGCTTAATTATCAAAACTATTAATAACAAAAAATTATTTATGAGTATTTCTGGGAAGCAATTATTAAATTGTTATGTTAAAACATTTAATTTACTCTCCGATCGGGGCGTTCAATCCACGAGATAGTGCGAACACGTACCAGTGACTTCTGAGCGACGGCGAGGGTGAACTCATCGTCCCCGTTCGGATCGTCCGGTGTCATTTTGCCGCCGGCCGCTAGAATATTGCACTGGCCAGGAAAATCGCCGGCGAGGGATCTGATCGCCGCGGCTGTCCCCGCTGCGGGTGACGGCAGGTTGCCGACCGGACTATTCGGCCCGCTATCCCGCTTCCCTGTAACAAATAATAAAGAATCATCAAGGTCCTCCATGGAAGTCGTAATAGGGTAAGCGATGAACGATGGGGTAAATTGCTTAATTTGTTAAAATCCACTGGCAAATCTTTACGAAATTGGCGCTGAGATCGAAAAGCGTGCTCCTATCTCTACCTCGATCTCTACTATAATTGCGAAAAACAGATATTAAATTAGAGATGTTTCAGTTTACAATTACACATCGAATTGTATTGCATCGTATTATTGTGTATCTTATTGACGTTAAATCGAACTTGGTCGGATGCAATGTACATACATTAGCAGTCGTCATATGAATTTCCATTTCAACGCGGCCTTAGCCGCAAAACCGGAAATTTAGTTCTATAGCGTAACAAAGCTTAACGGCATTCCAGTGCAAATTCTAAGGACAAATGAATGCACAGGTACTGCTTACGAGGGCAGATGACTGACGCACTTTCTCTATCCGCAACATTATTATTACCCTTTTCTGAATATGAATTATTTTACTACATATACGGAATGAAGAGTAAAAAATATTTAATAAAAAATGCTAATCACGTAGTATGATTGTTCATTATCTAAAATTTATCAAAAGGGATGAAATAGCCGATGGAAACGAAAAAAATTTAAAGCAACGCTCTTAAGTATAAGCAGCTCTCTACGTCCCAGCCAAAAGGGCGCGCGACATGCCAAAAAGTTGGGAAGGTTGCACGCGAGCCCCGGATTCCCCGGAAGCGCTGGTGCGCGATTAATTGCTCGGCCGGTCGTCCTCGACCTTAAGCCGGCGGCGGCGTGCATCGATTCTCCGCGGGGCTCCTTCGCCGGCGAAGGTTGGCGCCGCTGGCCGTTCATCCTCGTCTTCGCGAGGCCGGCAGTCCGGATCTTTGGCCGTGGAGCGTCACGAAAAGCCGCTCCCCGGAATTTCCGAGCGGTCCCCTCTGCACTTCTGACGCTATGTGTCCCCTTACCGGCCCGTTTTCGTCGGAATCCCGCCAAGATTTCGAAGTCGGGCTGGCTGTCGGAAGCGGCGTTTTTACGGTAAATCGTGAGCAGGTGAACGCACGGAGGCTGCGGGCACGCGACGATTCAATCGTTGGGACATCGGAAGGTGTGCGTGCAACCAACGAATTTTTCAGATACTTAATAAAATGTCGTTGCTCCCTCGTTAACAAACGATTCGATTCATTCGATGAGTTACTACCGAGCTATTTTCGATTTGCAATTACGTATGTGTACATACAAATGTCAGAATATTTATAGAAATGCAAACTTCCTGCGATCATGTTTTATTCACATTTATTCGTAAATTAATGACCTTTTTGTTTGTTTTTTTTTAAATAGAAAATTTCGTGCATATGATTATTTATTATTAATTTGAATAAATCTGTTTTAAGAGGGACATTCAGATCTCGAAATGTGGTAAAGTGAAAAAACCACTCAATACGAATGAGAACTGAACTGTTTTTTTCTGAAAGAGTCATTTTTTTTAATAGTTTACTCTTCTAAATTACTTTAAAGTTGAATTAGTAAAATACACTGAAAATAGTCAAATGTGCTCCACTAATTCGTCTTTAGAGAGATAAATGAACATAAAGCCTGATAACTTCAACAATAAATGATATCACCAAAAAATTATAACATCCGAGCTCAGGCTTAACATTTGCCCCGCGCGCATCCTTGAAACTCCGTGTGTAAATAATGAATTGTTAAATTGTACATTATTTTTTCCATCTGAAAACCACGAGATTGTTTATAGCAAGTCGCTATGTGGGTCACAGCATTGACCGAAAGGTTAAGGCTGTAAAAGAATCCAAGATTTTACGATTCGAGCCGCGGGTGTATGCATACTTATTCGCACTGTCCGGCGGAGTCGCGTGACGGCGTCGTACAACCCCCCAAGTATTTTATTACGACGCCGCGGCCCGGAGCCGTATCCTGGCCGATCCGGCTCCGCGATAAAATTAAAACGACGTTCCCCCGCGCACTTTGCAATTCCCATGAGAGTCGGCTGCATCGCCGCGGACGAATTACGCCGTCGCACGCGGAATTCCTTATACTCACGATGTGCACCTATACTCGCTGCCTGAGAAATTAGCCGTTCGCGACGAGTAATCGCGTGGGTGCTAACGAGCAATCGCTTATTTTCGGTTGCGGGAATTCATTTTTTTTGGTGGTTACGTCACAATGTGAAATTGACAAATGCTCAATTATCCGCGAACTAAAGCTCGTGCGTACATACATTTCACGTTACCTCTGCTCTACGGAGTTTAATTTTGTATATTATTTAAATGGTATGGATAATTAATCACGCCCTTGAAAATGAAAAGAAAAAAAAAGGATTTAACGCAGTAACTTTGTATACTATACTGCAACGAAGTTAATGTCAATAATAATCACTTGCTCTTTTACGCTCACAGAAACATTTACACACCGCGTGCAAAATTGTTCTTCAAACGAGCGCGAAATTACTGCCGGAAAGTGTAGATCAGCGTCAGGCCGAGAAAAACGCAGCCGATTTCGCGTTCGGGAAATGCGCTCTCTTCTTGGTTTCTCGATGATTACTGACATGAAAGTACTGACTCCGCGAATGCAAAGATCGCGTGTACGAAACGGAACGCTTAAGACGGAATATCGACCAAACGCCTGCAAGGAGATAAATTATCTCGATTGCGGAAAAATGAATTCTTGCAGCACTACTCTTTTTAATAACGCGATGAAAGGGCTTACGCACTGGCTCAAATTTTTTCGATTCAAATCAATCGCAGATTACGAATTAGACAACGATTATTATGCAAATATTATTTTTCACATCATCGAGTTTGCTTATGAAATGAAAGATTGAAAGTCCGTTACACTTTTACAGATTAACGTGTCTGTATGAAAATAGCTAATTAAAAATATTACCTACAATAAGCTGCAGCTTACAATTTTTTTCTTACAAAACAAAGAAATCGTCGAGTTATTGATTTTTATTTCAATATTTATTTTTAACCCAAAACTATCTGCGCCGTGCAGTAATAAAGTAGAAGAAATATTTTTACGTGCATGCACACTTTTGAAAACCTATACAAACAATACCCCGGTTCCATCTAATACCTTTTTTAAGGGACGGACCTCGTTTCAGGTGTCTCGCCATGAAGCTCGACAGGAGCTGCATCCTCCTCGCCCCGAGATCGAACCACGAGTCCTCCACCTTCGCGTTGACACTAATTCCGCGTGAAAAAGCAAAAATCACTCCTCCTCGAGCTGACGTGCTCCTCTTCTCTCGCTCGAAAAATAAAAGCCACCTTTTAAAACTGATCACTATAAAAAAGTCATCTCGAATTCGAAAACTTTTGCGCCCCTACTCCGGATTACAAAAGGTAAAAAAACCAACGCTCCCCTTCAGAGGGCAAAAGTAAAAAAAATAAATAAATAAAAAAGCGGAAACGACAGTAGGTCTGAGCGAAGGACCGAGAGCACGACTCGGGGAGCAGTCGCGCTTCTCCGCTCGGACTCGCGACTGACCGGCTTATCGGCGCGTCGCGCTCAACCCCCGCGAGGAGGAGGACCATGCGCGCGCCGCGCGCGCGAGGACGACCCCCTTCTCGGTGGCGCGATCGAGCAGGGGCTCGCTAGCACGTGCGGATCCTGGATCCGACGTAATTCCTGTGTCCTTATCGCCGCACGAGGATCGAGGCCCCATTTCTTTTTTTTTGCTCGTGAACACGACGGGGTCAGCTGCTCTGCTGCTTTCGCTCAATAATGCCGCGTCAGGCCGGTGTGGATTGTCGATGAGCTTGCGATGCACGCCGCCTAAATGACATTAATTTATTATTAACGAGGAAAATGGAATTTTTCATTTTTATCTGCACGATTAACGTTTTATATTCTTTTGTGGACGATTATACTGTATTGGGGGAGACTATGCTTGAGATGCTATAAAAACGTTTTAAAGGGGCTTGTAAAATTAGTCGATTGACCCAAAGCTCTTAACAGTTTATTACTCGGAAGAAACATCGCTTTATGGAAGTTGCAAAAGACCGACTATTTTCGTCGCTATTTATAATTTCATAAAATGAATACAATTAATTTTTTTAGCGATATACTCATAATTTTTTTTGTAATTAAGATAAAGTAAATAATTTATTTATAATCTTTAACATATTTTTTCTTAACTTTCCTTTTATCTAAGTAGTACACTTGCTCTATCTAAAGGCTAATTTAAATGAAAAAATACACCTCATACATATTTCATCAAGCTTAACGTTGCATTACATACCACGCTTCCCGTGCAATTTAAATGCCTAATTTCAATTACTGTTATTAAATCCCTTTGCAACGTTACAGTAACTTTCCCTACCAAAAGAGTAGTAAATTATACTCGAATCGGCACTTAGCGAATTCAAGTGTGATAAAAAGCAAATAAAGACCAAAATCTAGAAACCGTTTTATCACCGTTTCTTCATTATTAATGAGCACAAACGACGTTGTTTACTGCAGATTTTAATGCAAACTAAATTGCAGCTTTATGCCCCTATTAAAGTTATATATACGATGTGTAAGAATGAATTATTTGGTAATCTTGCTAATAAAAGATTATTCAATCGTAAATAATTTTGAAACACATTTAAATCTGCTCGCGCACTTCCCAACATGTAATAGAGTGATAAACCACTCGACACGGCTAGTCCAGCGAAAATTCACTTGCGCGTAAGAAAAGAGTAACCTGATCACAAAAGGATTAGCCGGCGGGATCTGTCCTACAAAATAATGTACATCTAGCGTACGCCCTGGGTCTTTCGCGAGACTCGCGCTTGCTGTACGTCACGATCTCCCTCGTCGATAACAAAAATCGATCCAGCCGGCGCCACGCTCCTTTTATCGCGGGCGTACAATGAGCGCAGCGCGCGCTGCCGCCGCTAACGGTACCGTGCGTGCGCGCAACGGACCGCCGCTTTCGGCCTTCCCGCCTCGCGTGTCCCGTTTTTTTTTTTTACCTTCCTTTTGGCTCGCGCGTATTACGTATCCGCGAGTAGTCCGCGGGCTTTCTGCCGTGGTCAAATGAGTCGCGTGGATCCGCGGCGAGCGTCTAATCGGCAGTCCTGATCCGAGCTTTTAAATTTTCAATTCGCTCTGGGAAGCCGTAATTCCGCTTTGCAATTTCAGTTTTTTTATCGGTTTGTTAATTGGAAGGGTGACTTGCGGTCTTAATGAAGCGACGCGTTATTTGAACAATTGAAAATAATTAATTGGCATTGAGTGATAATAATGGTTTTCCAGTCTGGTCTAACGAGTGCTGTCGATTTATATATTTTTGCCCGGGCGCGGTATGCGATATCAGCGGGGACGGGTTCTTTTGCAGATCGTTATTATTTTACCACGGTAGAGGAGCTCCGGTCAAACCAGATTCTTAGTTAATCACTCGTCTCGTTTACTCTATAAGTGAGACCGGCGATCTCGGTTCTTTTGTTATTCCTTCGAACGTCTTCGCAAATTGTCCAAAGCAACCCCAAAGACACGTTTCGAGCATGTAGTACGGCTAAAGGATTTTTTAGCGCCTCCTTACTAGCCTATTTTCATGCTATTTACAAATATCGTTAAAATACCTAGAAAAAAGTAGAAAAGTGTTCTATTGAAAATTGTAATTATTATTGTCATAGATTGAAATTGGAAAAATTATAATAGTTTCTGATCAAATTTACTGGAAATGTAAACATATTTTATTTATTATACTCTCTCAATACGAATAAGTAAAATTTGTTGTTTTAAACCAATTTTTTTTTCATATTTATACGAATATTCGAAGTAAATTTTGCATAAAAAATGACTATTGCAATTTTCAGTGGCGCCTGTATCTTCGCTTGAAAACCTAAGAACCCCCAACGCATGTTTTTTTTACACAAGTACCAATGGATTGAATGGAGCAGTGTTCGCCATAGTTGATTCGTATAAAAATCGCGCAGAACGTAGAAGTGGCCAGCAAAGCACGGCCGAAGGTATTCGCGCGGCGCAAGACGAACGGCGTCCTGGAAAGAAAAGCCGCGACGCCAGGGCGAGCGAGAAAAATTGAGGGGAGAAAGAAGGGGGAACCGGTAGCCGGTCGGCGACACTCCGCGAGTATTATGCTCCGGCCGGCCTCGCAAGCTCTTTCTCCGCGGTGAAGGGGGAACGCGAGCCTCTCCTCGAGTCAATGAGCTATCGCGTGGAGCTCTAGTACGCCAGTCAGCCAGAATGAATCTCTTTTTTTCATTAATTAGTCTTGCGTATTTTTCTGAAATGAAAATACTTGTAATTATTTAAGGTAGAATTTATAATTTTTGAAATGCTGTTATTTGTAATTTGAATCATAATCGATATAGCTATTGTTAGGATACTATAGCGCATCGCAGTTTAGCTTCCGTCGTTCTTGTTTTTGCATATAGTCAGCAATTTTTAAAACGTCATCAGAAGTAGCATTAATCAAGCAATGCGTGCAATTATTAAGAATTGCACATTATGCAACGGAAAAAATCAGAAATCGCCAGCCCTCATAACTATTGGATACAAATAAAAAACCATTGTAGAAAAATTAACTTTTAAATATCGCATAAAAGGATTTAAAAAATCTACATTCTTTAATGAAACGACATTGATTCACAGCAAGAACAGATAATCTACAAGAATAACGCATAAATTATCTATTTACAAATCGTGCCTCCCTCCCTTCACATTCTGCTCCAATTACGCGACGCATGAAAAAAGAAACGCTTCTCATTCAAATTCTTTTTCGCCTCCACCATTGTGTTCGCGCTCAATTACGGTGCCCGTACACTTCCTTCTCCGAGGAATTCACAATCGCCGGCAGCGTTTACGAAATCGCGCCCACGCGGCAGGCAACGCCTGACCTTAGAGTCGCGAGTTCGCAGCGTCGAATCGGCCGAAAAATCTCGGCATACAAATGTCCGCGCGCGGGCGGTTCCCACCGTATTATCGGGAGGGGACGCGCCGCGTCGCGCGGCCAAGCGCTTACGCTTTATGTGCGTACGTGTGCGCACTTTTCGTACACACAGGCAAGAGGAAAAAGGGAGCGAAGTAAAGGGACGAGGAGGAGAGCGGGAGCCGCGGCGAAAAAGGGACAGGAGGCGCGGGGAGCCATTCGCGCCTGCGCCACTTTTTCAGCCGATAACTCGAGGTAGCTAGGGCGGCGAGCGATGAAAGCGTGCCGGCGGCGGACCTTCGCGAGCCGTGAGAACCTCGGGGCGGCCGGTGCGCGGATTTAATTAGCGCGGGCGTCCGCTTTTTTCGCGCTCGTTCGACAGGACTAGCAACTTCAGCTCCCCCCCTGGCTTTTCTCTTCTGCATTTTTAAGTCATTACGGGGGCAAGCGTTTCTAAAATGGACAAATTTGTAAAACGTGCCTTTGGAGCGTACGCGAGGATTTAAAATTGAATTGGCGACGTGCGCGCACTTGTGCAGAAAAGTTATTTTGAATAATCGAAAGAAACAGGTTTAAGGGATTTATTTACAGTTCAATTTCAATAGGATCGTCTCTCGTTCATTCAAACATGAAAAAAGAAGGTGAATTGTGTACGTAAAAATTGAAATGTAAAAGAAAGTGAGAAACGAAAGACAATATTTGTTCCCCTAATTAACATTTGCCGTGAGAAATGAAGAACGAATCAGCGCTCACCGAAATCACCGTAGAAATTGTCTTTTACATTATGCATTTCCTAGAAATTTCAGGCTCTCTCGCGCGTCGTGAGACGATTACTTAATAAGCGCCCACTCACGTGCGGCGCAGTCCTCGCTCGCCACTCGTTTACAGTCGAGTCGACTTCGTACAATTCCTACCTTTTTGTGCTTTCGAGAAGTGCCCCTACTTTACATTCTTAAGGAAATTCATTCAAAATCACCTTCCGCTTAATTTATTTACATTTTCGCGCTTAAATAACGTGTCGTTTTCATCTTTGTCAAAGAAAAGTCCTCTCGCATAAACGTATAATCTAGAAACACTGTATAAAGTGTGATATAAATTTCATTTTTATTAACAAAGTTAAAACGATAAAAAATTCTGAGTGAAAACTATATCAAAGAATTAAGTTTAAGTCGAGGACGAAATTGTACGCTATAACACTTGGACGCTCTTTCATTCGGAAACATCGTTCTGTATCATATCTAAGCTGCCGCTACAACGCGTGCGCCGTCATACTTAAACAAACGACACGTTTTAAAGGGGCGAGCCGATCTTGAGAAATGCAATCGTCATTGCGCGCGGCGGCCGGGGTCGCGTGGGCGCGCAGATATCCGCGATAAGGGCGTTTCGACGTCGCGGCCGATTGTTCCACCGGCGGCGTATACCGGGCACCCACGCGCGCGCAGCCGACAAGCGCCTTTTGCAAAATTACTATTTACGACATTCTCATTCGATGCCCGGAGTCGCCGACGATTTTGCCATGCACTTTTCCTTCGCACAAGCTCTTTGAATGTTTGCGCGCGGATTTGCGAAACGCGTCGAATGCCAAGATGGAAAATTTCAGAGAAATACGCATAGGTGTGGACTATAAAATCGCGCGTATTGCACTAGAAGCATTAAGCAAGCTGTAAACTTTAAAGCCAAAAATTTCAAAGGGCACTGCTCTTTTACGGAGTCACGCTCAGCGGATGCAACGCGCAATACTGCCGAGGATACTTTGGAGAAACTCTCAAACGTTTTGAAGTGTACTATAAGCACATCAAAGGAGTGTGCAGCACAAGCAGCGCGGCGGATATCTAACGGGGTGCTGCTCTAGTAGTTTTTTTTACAAATTTGATATATTTATCTTTTACTTTGTGTTACGTAGAAATAATATCGCTAGTTGCAAAACAGTGGTTCAAAATGATTGAATATATGGTTAAGTATTTCTTCGCACAGACTGTGTATCATTTAAAGAAACTAAATTCGTATCACGAATGATACTCATAAGATACGCTCTAAATTTGAATTAGTGGAAAACTAATAAAAATTAGTAAAATTGACTAAAATTTAGTGAAATGTGTTCCACTAAATGACGATTAGTAGAAAACATTAATTACTAACTTTCAGTGCAACACTGTAGAACAGAAAGAGGATGTAAGAACTTTGTAATGACAGGCAGAGCGTGAATCAAAAGTTAAACGAGGCAACGCAAGAATGAAAAGTAAACGCAGCAACAGTATAAAAAATCACAGCTTTGTGAAATGACAGATTAGAGTGGCGGACGACCGCAGGTGAAAGAGGCAACGAGGGATGACATTCCGCAGCTGTCGGTGTTGCGAATCGCGCGACTATTAGCCAAGAATAGTGAGCGTTTAATAACGCGGTCGCCGAGACTCCTGGCCATTTCGGAGCACGTATAGTCACTCCGTGACTTTACAAAGACTTATTACGGTATCTAACATCCGTCCAGTCTGTTAGCTAGAAAGAGATTAAGGGCAAAATAGTTATTGCTGTTTAGTAAAAAATCGTACAAAACACGAATATGCAAATCAGTTATGCTGGTAGGGAATTAACTACACTATTGTTAGCTTAGTTTATTGTGTTATAAAGTTTATAAATAAAATGATAGGTCGTTACAGACATAAATAGAGTCTCAAAAATAAGGGACTCCATCGTAAATGGTTAAGAGAACAAAAACACTGAGAAATATACGACTTTCGTTTTTATATTGAAGTACAACATATATGGACCTGCTGTATTTCACATAAAATGCACTAATTAAAATACAAAAACTTCATGAACTAATTTAAGTCGAAAGAAAGCAAATTAGCAATTCAAGTTTAATTTTACTTCGATCTGTAATGAAGCTACTGTTCGAGGAAGAGCATAGTATGCGTAAAAGAAACTCCACTTTTGGAGGCAGTATGGCATGGTAAGAATTTGACTTCAGGTTGAGTATATAAGAAGTTAGTTGTGTTGAAAAGAAGAGAGCTGCGAAAGAGAGAGAAAGAGGGAGAGAGAAATCTTCAGTGTACATGGCATAGCAGGCCATCAGGCCGGTTATAAGAGGAGTCGAAGCAATTGGTCGACGGCCCATTGAGCCCACGTATGCGGAACGCGAAAAAAACATTGCAGTCACAGCCCGCCGCCGCAGCGTTTTGCTCCTGCTCCCCGCGGCCGCAAGAAACCAGAAGCGAAAGGTAAGGAAGAGGCAACGAAGATAGCGTAGGCTACAATCGGGCTTGTACATTATTCAAGCGATATAGAGTTGTCTCTTATTGGCGTTCATCCTGGAAAAAGGGATACCTTCTTACGGAAAACGCGACTCGGTGACATTTCGCAAAAATAGAGCAAAGCTTATTACAAAACGCAGCTACTCAGTTTTGTTAGGAATGTAAAAAGAGGGTCCTCATTGAAATAGAAGAGGAATAAGTAAACTATCGTAAAATTTTTTTTTTTTTTTAAGGTGAAACAAAACTCGCACGGCGAAAGGGATGGTTTAAAAAAGATGCAACCGATGCATTCGAAATTCTGTATGGTGCACGGAAAAATTGTAAAGCTTTGAATTCCTAAGTTTTATAGCTCCTTTGGCGAATTAAAATGCGCGTCACGGTTTATTTGACAAGCCAGCTTTGAGGTTGTTTAACTTTCGAACAACCGCAGGAAACGTGAGAGGAATAATCTTGCGCGCAACGCGCGGCACTTGAGCGCACAAAAGGATTTTTGTCTGCGAACGCTGATCGGTGTTAACCCGAAAATTTCAGAAGCCAGCAGACAAACAATCTATTTTAGTTTTCACTGCAGTGATTTAAAATCTGTTGAACAATTTCGTATTTATATACGTATAGTTTCATTTATTTACGCGGGTATACATATGCAAAGCTACCGATCGTACCATTATAAATAGAAAACGAACTAGTAGCATTGCAATTTTCGGTTTTGCCAATAAATTTTTAAGATTTAGTGAAAACAAACGATTAAAAAGCGGCCGAATTTTTCAAGAAATATTTTGCAGACTACTTCTCCCGCCATTAATTATAAAAATTATTTTTAAACATCAGCAACAAATAAGAAAAATCATAATTAAAATTAATTTTAAAAGTAGTCATTTGGCAGGAATTTTTTCTTTTTGAATTTAAAAACAATTCGGAATGGTAAGGAAAATCATGCCAAAAGGAGAAGTAGTGGCTTCAATCTCTCTGTCAAACTGCACTATACTCCTACGCGGGTAATTTCAGATGCTAGTGTACTTACATTGCGGCACTGCAATCTGGCATCCGACCCACGCGCGAAGCGTCAAAAACACGCTCAATAAAGCTGCATAGTACCATCAACCAAGACACACGAGCTTTTAAAGCTATATCCAATGGCGAATCCTCGCGGATTGATGATTGCTGTGCAGTAAACGTCGCAGCTGCGCAGCGTTATCGAAGAATAGTTGCACCGAACGAAGAACTCACTCGGTGCACCTAAGCTCGCGGAGTGCACCCAAGTGCTCGCGCGGAGCTGTAGGTATCTACCTATCTCACTAGCGAACATCGCATTCCGCGAGCGCGCTAAAAAGTTACTCTTCTCTCCCTCCTTCCCTGTATACCTCCTCAGCTCTCTTTCTATCTCATTCTCTCTCTCGCTCTCTTCCACTCCTCCGGCCCTCTCTCTCTCTCTCTCTCTCTCTCTCTCTCTTTCTCTCCCACGAAAAAAAAACTGCAGAGGCATCTCACGCTCACCTTGCGTGTGGCCAGCGGAACTCCTTCGCCGGCGTCAGTGGTCCTGACGGATGTTCGGCATGCGTCGCCGAGAAAGTCCTAGGTGATCGGCGCGCGGTGCATCTCGCGGCGCGCGAGTACTAGCTGCAATTAAGAAAAAAATAGCGAGACTGCAACTAAAACGTGTGTGGGACGCGCGAGGTAAACAAACGGGCGCGCGAGAGAGAATCTACGTTAAAAGCGCTCACGCGCGTCTCACGCACACGAGCGAGCGCAGTACTGACCTGCCGTCATGGGGGAAGCGAGGACTTTGGCTCGGGCACAGCGGCTGAACCTGTATGTAGCCGCCGCCGCCGCCGCTGGGACGCGATACTCTCTCCGTGCACGCGTAACAGAGCCTCGCCGCCATCTGCCGCCGGCCCCTGTCTCTCCCCTCTGCTCCTGTTTATTTTCTCCCCTTTTTCGTCCACTTTTTTTATTCTGCCCCCGCGCGCTCGCGCCTGCTTCCCCCGTCGTACTTTATAAGTACCGAAAACGCGCTGCGAGACGCGGACGAGCGGCTCCCGCGTTTCGCGGATAGCCGTGTCTCTTAAGTACGCGGATGCTGCGCGTATATATTCGGCTCTATATATACTTAACTCTTCCGCGCGGGTTGAGCGCAGCGACGCAATGTGCTCCGAAGGCTGAGTCATCTCTCGCCCGAGACTCCCCTTGTCTGCTCGCGCAGGGTGCACGTGCACTCACCCGCGCGAATAGATGTTTATAATTGATTGCGCGCATATACTGGACTGCGGCGACAACTGCGAGCAACTTATAGCAAGCGTGCAGGTGGTACCGTCGGTACATTGTTGATATACGTAATTGGGATGCTTGCGATTAACAGTACTTCATCGCGGAGATCGGTTGTTAATACTACATTTTTCGAAAGTACAGGAAATTTGCGTATATTATCATTGATCAAGAAAATATATAAACATTGGTTTTGTAAAATGGATTGCATTAATGAAAATTTGTTCCAAACATTTTGGAGTCGCTTTTGCAAATAAATGTACAAATATATATTATAATTCGTTTCTTTTTTATGTATGAGCTGTTATTTTAGTCCACTCGGGCACAATTGTGTTTTAAGCTTCTATATTAGTTTTACGCTAAGTAAAGCAATGCAACTGAAAAATTAATGAAATATTTTCAGATTCATGACGTCATAATTCATCCAATATCTGAAAATAGCTGTACTATAAAATGACACGAGCATGAATTAAAGATCGCAAGATCAATGCAAATACCATATTGTTAAAAAAACACCTTTCCATGAATTAAAACGAGATTCAAAATGATCGAAGGCGGAGCACGAGAAATGAAAAGCGCGTAATACTAGACGACTTTTTCCTGTCTACGTTGCTTTGTTCCACACTCTTCTCTTAGTTGGGGTGTAGGGCGCGTCTCTTCTTTTTTTTCTTTTTTTTTGCAGCCCCAACGTCACTTTTGCCTTTATCCATGAGTGCCGCCACGGGCCTTAAAAAATCTATTCGAAGGCTTTGCCCGTACTCCCTCTCGGGAGACACGTCTGAGTGTGCACTTCGCATGGGAGCTTTGGAAGTCGCCTCGTTTGTTTAAGTTGTCGCATGTCCGATAAAAACGCGAATACGGCTTGACAATGGGCCTGAGTCGCTTGTAGTTTCTTGTAGTTGCTATATTGGTTCGAATTGAAAATGCGTTTCTGACAAAACAATTTTAACGTTTACTCTCCTTGTAAGGACTTTCGATCGATAAATATACAATAAACCTACATGCTTTCCTTTGTTACCGTAAATTGAGTACGATTGAAAATATTTACTTGTTTAAAAATTAACAAAAATAACTTTTATTTTATGTACAAAATGTTAACAATGTCTCTATACACTTTTATTGACTTTGAAGAGGCACTTTAAATTTTACCAGTGAATTTATGATATTTTGTGTAATTGTCGTAAATTGTTTTGAATATTTGTTGCGTCGATATCGGCAGTGTCCGCGAAAGAAAACTAATAGCATGCCGATCGCAATTACTCAGAAGATGTGATATGGAAGTGTTAAACGATACCTGAAAATTAAAAGGTTTTCTTACATATTTAAATAAAATATCCACATAAAATATCGTAGGAAAATTACCTTCATAAATGAGGGTAAAACTCCAACAGCAGCAGATATTTTAATCATGTCTGCAATCAAATAAGGACTTATTCTTGCTACGTCCTTTTTCAATTTTGCGAAAAAGCTGCAAAATCTGTAAGCAGCAACGCATTATATTCTTTCTTAAAAAGTATAATGATAAGAAAATAAAAAAATCTTACTTCTCAATGTCAATAGCTAAAATTATAAGGGTACGTTCGTCGCTAAAGTTTGTCTCCTTTGCTTCTTGCAAGATAACGTCGATGATCTTTCGGAAAAGATTAGTAAGCAAGGGCAATTTATCAAGTATAAACTCTGTCCTAGATCTTACGTAATCTAAGCAAAAACCTAAAGCTTCTTGACACGTCGTCAATTTATTTTGTTTGTCCAGTTTGTTTAAACACTCCATTGACAAGACAAATGTAGAATCCACCAGTCGATTTGACAACTGAATCATTCTTCTAGAAGATACAATGGCGCGGAGAATGTTCAATAAAAACGGAGATGAATTCTCATTGATTTCCGAGCCAAGTAAATCATTAAACAGATTGTTCACACACGAGGACAATGTCTTTGATCGACTTCCTTTGGTCTGTGCTTTTGAAAGAGTTTGCCAAATTAAATTAACATTTTCTAATACTTGAACGTCGCCTTTATTTACACTTTCTTTCTGTAAAATTATATACAAAAAGATTAAGTGTGTTAATTATTTAAAAGTACACTGATTTAAATTCAATAGTACATTTATACTACCGTTATGTTATTGAGAGATTTAACGAAAAATTCGAATTCGTTGTCTTTTAAGACTTCCAGGAAATGGAAGAACAATTTTACGTCGGGATTATTAATTAAAATAATGCAGAGTTTTCTGACTATCTCTTCGTCGACATTGAAATTCTCCCTATGCGATAGTACAGTTAAAGACATTTGTAAATACTCATTTATTGATTTACTGTCAGATCTGAATTCATTATCCTAAAATAAAATTTGTCTGTTTTAAAAAACAATAAAAATTGATTTATCAGTAAAGGAAGTAAAATATTCTTACGTTAACGATCTTCTTCAAAGTTTCTATCGCACATTTCTTGACTTTTTTCTTCAATTTTTTGTTTTCTAAGAAAATTGTTTTTAACGTAACTCTAAGACCAACAATTTCATTGGTATCTTGTATTTCTTCATTAAGTTCTTTAATAAAAATACTTGTTAAATTCGCAGATAAATTTTGTAAAGCAGTTTTATGTTCAATTGACGATTTTTTGCTTTTTAAATTATCCACACACTTTAACAAAATTGAAATAATTGTTTGACTGCAATCTTCAGAATTAATGAAATTTTCCCAAAATTCAATATTTGTTAAACTAGCCAAAGATAGTTTTACAATTTTTAAAAGAACTGGTTGATTACTTTTGAAATGGTTTACAAGAAGTGCAGGATTAGAGACTTCACTTAATACATTAATATCATTTTGTCGAAGAAAATCTGTACAAATAAAAACCTTACATTACTTAAAAATATGTTTAAATAAATTATTTTTTCAAATGATGTGTTACCTAAGTATAAGTGAACAGTAAACTCTTTAAAACTTGCTGTGTGCTTGATTTCTTCTTATAAAACGTACAGAATCAGGAACAGCAATATTTTAATATTTGGATCCAAGAATGAAAGTGGCAAGTGTGACAAAAATTGTAAATTTCTCTTTACTTGATTAAAGTTTATAGAATTTAATACTTCAAAATTTTGTTTTTCTATGCATTTTTTAGCAATTTTTATTACTTTTTTACTGTTTTCATGATTATCAAGTTGTTGTAACAATGCTTCCTTCAGTAAAACAGAATAATCGATTAACTAATGTTAATTTTTATAAAGAAAGTTAATTTTTTTTGTATTTTCTCTACTTACAAAGTTAATTTCTTCTATAATCCTTTTTGTTAGACACCACTCCATATCCTTTGAAATGCATGATGCAATTTGAAGAATTGTAGCTGTTGCAAATATTTTTGTCATTCTTGGAGTATATTTTTTTAAGATTGATGACCATTTCAACAAATTGTCTTCTGAAGAACTTGCGTCATTGACTAGACAAGCTGTTAACTGCAGTATTTGTATTTCACTAAAAGATTCGATAATTTCAAAATGATTTTCTATAATTTCTGACCATAGCTCAGTAATAATTTTGTCCTTTACTGGCCTTGGATTATCTCTGTTATAAATTAAAGAGTGATAAAATATAACTCTATTCTGTAAATTAAATAATATATATTATATTAGCAATATACAGTATTTCAATTTTAATATATAAATTGTATCTCACCATTAACTGTTCACATGAATGATTCCTCATTTTTTTAACAATTCGTTTTAATTCCTTCAATTGAGAATCGTTTACTGGAAAATCTAATTCTTCACTAACTATATCTGGTGCATAATAGCGTAACAAATCATAGGATTCACACCAGATCATTATTATGTGCAAATAAGATGTAATAATCACAGCTTCACAATTATTTACTTCACATATTTTTTCAATAAACAGAGTAAGAGAATCTTTTAAACATTTAAAAATTTGATAAAATTTAATTTTCCATTCTTGAGACAAAGAGTTGTCTAAAAAATTTGAATGTTCAAAAAAAATGACAAAAAATTCCGAAACAATTTTAGTCTGCAAAGATAACTTCACTGAAACAATATTTTTTATTATGTTAACAATTATTTTACAATGTAAGTATTATTTTTCAAAGTTAAAACTTACTTGTGGAATCTTCTTTAATTTTATTAATGCAGTCCGAGTTTAAATGAAACATAAGTGTATGAAACATAGCAAGAATTTGACTACTGGTAGTTTTACTTCTCAAATCTTCTTTAAATTCAACAACAAAACTGTTTGGTAAATTAAAGTTATCTTTGATGGATAAATCTTCTACTTCCTTTTCTTGATAATTGGCTATAGTTAATAAGAACTTAGATAAAAATTTTGGATGTCTTCGTAAGCGAACACTTGCTTTCCATAATTCTTTCAATAAATTTTCATAAGCAATTTCCTCATCAGGTACTTTATCTTCAAACACAACTCTTTCCATTATATTTTGTGTAATATCATCAATAATCAGAGGATTTAATTTTGTTATTGAACTTAATAAATTATAATCTGCACATTTCAAACATTTCTTTTTTAAGAGAGTGTCTCCAATTTGATTTTTCAAGAAAGTTTCTAATGAAACTCCATCAATTTCATTATCAAAGTTATATGTAATATCTGCTGAATTTTCAAGTAAAGCTGTAAGAACTTGCTTATATTGTGTCTTTTTATTGGTACATTCTAATAGTTTTCGTAAAATAATATCTATAAATGTGGAATTTTGTTGAAAAGTATTAACTACACACTGGAATATAAAAGTAAATGCTGCTGCAACATCTTCAACTTTTGATGAACATGCTGCAGTTTTCATTGTATTGAAAATAATTTCATTATCTTCAGTGTTTTCATTTGAAGTTGATATAGTTTTTATAGAGTTTAGAAGCAATCTTTTTATACATTTTTCAGCATCTGTAATTATTTTTGATTGTATTTTATTGGCTTTTATTATTTCCATCAAAGAAGCAAGAGGAAATAATAAATGCTCAATAAACAGAACTAGTAAGTTTCTTTTTTCTGAGTAACTCTGTCTGCAAATTTGAGAAAACATACTAATTGCTGTTTCAGCACTTTCCAAGGCAATGTCACTTTTAACAAATTTATTTTTTTCTAAGTTTTGTGATGCAAGTACTTTTGATGTGAACATAAGCAGAGCTGATATTAAATGAATAGTTTTATTCTCTTTTGAATAACTATGAATATTTGAATTTAAGAAAATAAAATTGCAACTTTTAAGCATTTCTTCCAAAATTTCACTTTCAGGATATTCATTTAATACTTTGATTAATTTTTCAATAAGTAAAGTTTTTGTCTCTGGTGATAGTCTTGAGAAACTTTTAGGTTCTACTGATAAACAGCGATGAATTGTTATCCAAATTGGAATATTGTTTACATTTGATAATTCATTGCAAAGCCATCGCAAAATACAGTCTTCTTTGCAAACAATAGGTAAATCAGGACTGTAAAAAATATTTGTTGCTAATTTAAGACGCTTTGCTAACGGTTGATCATTATCATCACTATTTAGACGTCGAATAAGACCTATGCAAAAAAAAGGTAAAATATTAATTTTATATTAACAAAGATACGTATTTTATTGATATTATTAAATCATTAAAGAGCTAGAATTAAATTTAATGCTTACTAGTTGATAAGGCCATTGTGTATATTGTATAGACTCCTTTTCAAAAAACTTTCTAATAAAAAAAATACTAATTTACAATCCTGATCTATTTTATAATAAACTTTACACCATTTTAAGTTACATTTTTTAACAATTTGCATGTACTATGAACTTAACACGCGCTTATGAAATTCTAACCTTAAAAAACAATTCTCGTGCACATATGTATTGGTGATAGTTAAGTTGGTAATAATGATTGCTGTAGCTATTTAATTGGCGCAGTTGGTATGTATGTAATTTAAATTTTATATCTGCTCTTCCTGTAAAATTAAAAAGAAATAACGCACTATGTATTATATTTTGTTCATTCGCTTCTTTCAATTAAATATTCTCATTTCTCACGTATACATTTGACGCGAGACTGCAAAAATTAATATGTAAGTATAAGACTTGAAAATAAAAAGCCGCTGTTCACGCACCTGTGTAGTATAGTATTTGCATTCAGGTTGGGTTAGCGTTGCTAGTGCAGAGGCGGGGGAGGGGAGACGTGTAATATTAGCAGCACGTGTCGACTCGACTATCGGTGCATCGTGCATGCTGTTGTCTGCTCTTGTCAGCTGATGTAGTTGTTCTAGGTTAAGTTTATTAACTTAAACATTTGTATTGTTAGAATCCACTAGTTTGTAGCATTTTTACTGTTTATAAATAGTTGTAAATAGTAAAATTGTACATTTGTACATACAATGGCAAATAACAATGAGAAAGATGAATCCGTAGTTAAAGATTTGGAGAAAACACAAGATGATTCTACTGTAGATACTCAGGTTTCTGAAAAGATTCAATCAACAGGAGAAATTACATTAAGTAAACGTCAATTGAAAAAGATTAAGAAACGTGAAAAATGGTTGAAAATAAAACCAGAAAAACGGTAATGGAGTTAAGTTTATTTTTAAAATGTATTACAACTACTACAAATGTTTATGTAATGCTTTTTATAGGTTGCGTGAAAGGGCAAAAGCTAAAGAGAAACGAGCTTACGCTAAAGCTAATAATCTTGATCTTGGCCCATCGAGGAAATATTTAAAATCGTGTACTATGGCTGACAGTTCATGTAAATTAAATGTGACTATTGACTTATCGTTTGATGAGCTTATGATAAGTAAAGATATAGCTAAACTTATAAAACAAATATTAAGATGTTACACATTGAATAGGCGAGCCATAGCACCAGTTCAATTTTCTTTAACAAATTTCAATGGCAAGTCTTTAGAAGAAATGGGCAAACATAATGGTTATGAACACTGGGATGTAAGTTTTGTTTAATTAACTACTTAAAATTGTGACTAATATCATGGTATATAAGTATAAATATTTTCAGATTCAAAACTAATTTTTCTTTTAATTTATTGTTAGGTAAAATTTTGTACTGAAAGTTATTTAAATGTTTTTTCAAAAGATAAAATTGTGTACCTGACGAGTGAATCAGAAAATATTATAGAAGAATTAAAAGATGATCATGTTTATGTAATTGGTGGACTTGTTGACCACAATTGTCAAAAAGTAAGATTTTTTATTTCAAGTTTATAAAATTACGCACTTTTAAAATTTTCTTTTTTAAATAATATCAATAAAATGAATTTTAGGGTTTATGCCATAAATTAGCAATTGAGAATGGTGTACAACATGGGAGATTACCTTTAGATAAATTTCTTCAAATGAAGGCAAGAAAAGTATTAACTGTTGATCATGGTATGTAACAGCTTTTGGTATATTGTTAACAAAATCAGTCATAAACAAAACATACATTTTTTTCTAAAACTTTAATTTACCACATTTAAAAAATTTAATTTATTTTAGTATTTGAAATAATTCTTAGAGTTACTGAGGGTAAAACTTGGCAGGAAGCATTTTTACAAGTATTGCCAGAACGTAAAAATGCTCAACCAGTTTCAAAGGAGATTAGCAATTCTGATCAATCAAACACACATGAAAAGACTGAACTAATTGTCAGCGAAGCAAGTTAGTGATGTGATAGTAAGCGATTTTTTTAAATCATAGAGACGGTTGTCGATTTTAAATTGATGTTCTTTATTCAAACAAATTTTGTTTGCTTGTATTTTATTTTGTGGAACACAAACATTCTTGTTACATAAACACGTTTAACTGCTTTTCATTGCATTTATACACGATTATCACACAGAACTGTACGAAGTTTTTTAAATCTTAAAAATATTAAATATGGTTATACTATTTAAATGACTAAATAGGTTTGTATATTTATTTATATGTAAATAAATAAATTTTATCTATTTGTATTCTGTACTACTACAGACTTGCTGTATAAGTAAGCAACATTGATTGGTTGCTCATCACTTACAGTGGTTAAAAACCATGTATTTCAATTAAAAAGATTTTTGCCAAAAATGGAAGAGATAATCAACTCTTATTATAAGTAAAATGTATACTTAAATAAATTTTTATAAGTAAAAATTGTTAAAAAAATGCAAATACCAATCATCCTAAAATTTTGTAGGAAAATGAATGCATGAGAAAACAAATTCAACATTTTTCGATAGATGCATGCAAAGAGTGACACCGTAAAAGTTCACGATTATAAATATCTATTAGTGCTTAAAATAAAAAAAAAATCGAAGATTGGTATTGGATATTTTTTAAAGGCCATTGCAAAAGCAAAAACATCTACACGGCGAAGTAAGCCAGGTACATTATACATCAATTGATTGACTTAATGGGCAATATTTGTCGCCTGTATGCGAATTATTTGTTATTTTCCATAGTGACACAACAAACTATTACACTCTAACGCGATGAAAATGTAGGAAAAGTAACGGCTTGAACTCGTTACATTCCTTTTTTTCACGTCAAATTTTAGTTTAAGAGTTATAATTCTCTTGTACTGTTTCTTTTGTTTCTTTTTTGATTCCCTTATATGCTATCGCAGTGTAATTTTGTTCAGACGTTTTTGAAGTTTGCTAACTCGCGAGTGTCTATTATCTCGAAGTCGCTATCGTCAGTATCATCATCATCATCGTCATCGAGTGTCTTCGCCTCAAGGCCGATGTCAACGTCGTCGTCAGAAGACGAGTAACCGCGCTCGAAGTGGCCGCTTTGGAAGCGTATACCGTCTATTTCCGTTTCGCTGGTACTCAATTCAAGTTCGGAAAGTTCAAGTCCGTCCGTGCTACCCTCTTCATGTGACGGCATCCTCATTCCTTGTAAATCCTCATCCAACAGTTGATCTGCTAATAAAAACAAATTAAAAGTTAATTTGGTCTGCAGTCACATTGTTAAAGTGCTACTTTTATTTAATAATCCTTAAAATATATTATTTTGATGTAACAAAGTATTTAGATTAATCAAATTTGCCTAATATTTGATTAGCTGATATATAAAAATATGTTCAATTTATGATTGAATTTACTTCATAATTTTAGGTAACGTACCTTGTGAATGATCCTCCTCTTGATTGGGCGGTGTAGGCGAACGGTCGCCGGTATCCCCAGCCCGTTTTAATACTTGTAGATTGTCTTCTGTCGCTGCAGGTAAAAATTCTTCTATTTCACTATCGCATTCTAAAAGGGGAGAATTATTTTGTTACTTCTATTTTTTTCATTTTATTTACTTTAATAACGAATTTTGGTTTTGAATTACTTCCATTACCTTTATAAGATAGTGGTTTAAGTGGTACATTTATCCGTAGAAGAACTTCAGGGCCCACAAAAATGCATAAGCACATAAGGTAAACAATTAAAGCAGTTTCTAATTTTCGTCCAATGATCCAAAATCCTACTAAGACAGTGCACGTGGCAGTGCAAAACTAAAAATAATTTTGCATTATTAATTAATTCTTTTATAGCATAATTAGATTAAAAAAGAAAGTTAAGAAAATCTTACTGTTCTTGGCTGTTCCCTTTGCATACGTAGAAGACTGTCAAACACATATTTAGTCTTTCGGTACAATAATCCAAAAGTCTTTGTGTTTCTTTTAATTCTGCAATTAAACATTAATTTTATTAATCAGTGATAAGCAGTTTTTAATTATTGAAATTTTATCCTATAATTAACTAATTATTTGCGCTAAAAGCTGGTGTACTAACATGAAATTAAGTTTCAGTTTGAAATATTAAAAATAGCCATATTTTACGGGATTCTATTTTGCGCTTCAAAGTTAAAATGAATCTTTTATAAAATCGTAAAAAGAAAAATTACAAATGTTATTTCTATGAGTTTTCTTAAAATTTTAGTTACATTATTAGCAGCGGAACCCAACTGGGAACATCCTGCGAGTATTAGATAGCAATTAGATAAACAGAACAAATCGATTGTAAAACTCATTATTCGGAAATCGTGTGAAGTTTGTGAGGAGCCATATGGAAGCCATGGTTCCTTATGGGCACCTCTTGAGAGTCGAGTAAAACCTGTATGGATCACATATTATGAATATTTAACTGAAAACTAATTTACGTGGGAATTCATAAATAAAAGAAATTTACATGAATTTTACTAGTTTCTCAAGTGGTTCCCAGTAGGGAACCATTATCATTTTCTCACAACTTCTATAGACCCATTGCTGGATTCTGCCGTAGTGTATGCATTTCACGAGGGTCTCATTCACTTTTTAGTAGGAATACGCACGCTTGTTCATATTTTTGCTTAGTTAACAAATTTATTAAACAGTTGAGTGCGTTAATACTGATTTCAAACTCATATGATCAATGAAGTTAAGCACTATTATGTACAGTAAAGTAACTTTAAAAAATTTTATGAGATTTTGCTTGTAATCTTCTGAATTTCTTTCAGCAGAGATTTGGCTCGCGAAATTTGAAAATAGACTAAAAACACTTTAAAGAAATAAAAAGTGAAGAGCTGGACGCAAGACTCACATGTATTCCGTATAATGACTGTCGTGGATCTCAATGAAGCTGTAGATAAACACAGTGACCATAGCAGCACTGCTGGCTGCTGTAAGGCCGTGTGCTCGGAACAAGATGAGTATCCTGCAATCAGAAAAAATATTATAGTAGATGTGACTTATAGGTACCATTTTATCGGTTCTGATATATTTGCGCCATTTAACGTTGCAAAAGTGGCAAGACGAATTATTATTATTTTCGCGCGTATGCTGAAATTGTATTTTTAAATGATTCGTTGTTTTCAAACCCACAATTTTCTTTCAGAATCTTTTGTTGAGCTTGACAAGAAAATGAGTCTGTGATGCTTTTTTTTCGTTCGATGTAACAGTGCTTTTGCACTCGGCGGCGGTTCATCAATGTCGACAAAAAACAAAGATTTTATTTTCTTTTAAAAACTGGAATTTAATTTAAAAAAATCTTTTAAAAATCATTTAAAGAACCGTTGAAATTTTTTAAAAATTGAATATTATTTGTAAATTGGATTATGCTACTTTACACGTATGTTATTATTACCTAATGAACGTTTGTTTTTGAATATTCGTATAATCGAATCGATTTCCATATTCTTATCACGGAAAATGAGTTACAATGTTTTTGCGTTTAACTTAGCACACAGTAAAGAAATGCGCAACTGGCTAAATACATAATCATCTACGTGATTGTACATTTATACACAAGATCACACCATTGCGTATATTAAATGATCAATCGTACTTGCTTTATCGAAGGGTTGAAATTCAAGGTCATGAGACATTTCGACACATTTTTTTTACCTTTTTAATACATATGCGGAAAAAATAAAATAAAAGTACACTTATGAATGAAGTTAATAAGTGAATAGATTTTATGCTTGGGCAATTGATTCTTATGCACGACATAGGAATTGTCAAGAAACGGTTCCGTGGCCACCGGTGCGCAGATCCTTATGTAATTTAAATCTGTGCATTGCTTTGTTCGAGTTTAGTGTCGTAAGTAGTAGTTATAAATCAAAAAAATTATTAAAAAGATTAAAAAATCATTTGTCATCATTGAAAAAAAATATACGTTTTCCATTCTTTATTAATGGATTAAATTCAACGTGGATGTTTTAATATATTTTAATCGACAACTGCGAGTGTAATTAATACTTGCTAATCAACGAAATTTAATTTATTTATCAATGTCTACTTAATCCGGCTGACAACAAATAAAAAAATAAAGAAGATAATATGAAAGTGCGAGAGGGAGGGAGAGAGAGAGATTGTACGATCGTACTCTCGTCATTGGCTCGCGACTCTGGCTCTTGACCGGATGGACAGTGTTGAAATCGCGCTATAAGTATTTTCGATCTTTGAAGCGTCAGGCGAGGAAGTGCTAAACATCAGCAAATTCTCTCGCCAGAATTTACGCACATTTGAAATGTTTTGTGCCTCCATTCACATTTTATTTGGTATTTTTCTGTTCTCTTTTATTCTGGTTCATTGCTACTAGCAGATCTATTATTTCAACGGGTGTGTCTCTTCGTCGTACGATAACTGACGAGCATTTTACACGCGGTTGGATGACTATTAATAAAGTTAAAAAATCTATTTATACATTGAACCACGAGTGATTTGTTTACTTGATAATTGATCTACAATCAAGGTTTTTATTAGTCGATTATCATTCTTATGCAGATGATGTAAGGTGATTTGAAAAAATAACTATGTTAATCTATGTATATTGCTGAAATTATTTTTCAAAATGCATTTTACTAGTCATTGCGTGAAAGAATAATCGTGCAAGGTACAATGAATTTTCGCGTACTATCCAGTAAAACCAAGTACTTCGTCAAGTCAAGTAAACTTATTCATATCTTTTTATTCCAAAATGGAACAATATCCTTATAAAAAAGTCCATTTTTAAGTCTACCACAATAACAAAAAGTATGTAAATAATATTGTTTGTTCGTCAAGTAAATATAGTTCGAGTAGGTGATTCATTCATATCTTAATAAAAAGAGATATACTGCGTTGCGCTTTTCGCGCTCAAATTTCTTTCATTTCTCCGTTAACCAGCTTATTCAAATCCGTGCCCTTGCTCCACATCGCGCAATAAAGGAAAATCGGAGAACTCATCACGCGTCAAATTCGACTCCGTGCTAACTCGATCGCAGAGTAAAAGATTGATGCCGACAAAAATCCGATCGCCGATGGCGTCGGAAGTATCGGAATTCTCGTTAGCCAGCGGTCAAGGACGAGGTGCGTGGGAAGCAGGAAACCCACCAGTAAAACGAAGTGAAAGATCCGAAGACAGCCAGCCTGGCGATCCCGCCGTTCCAGAGGAAGAGGCTCAGCACGATCGACAGTATCCTGACGAGGTAGTCGCGAGTCGAGCTTACGACGGTGGCGTTGCGGTGCAGCTCCTCTCGCCGCTCCTCTCGCCGCTCCTCCTCCTGCCTCAGGTACTTCATGAAAAGGAATTTGGATCCCGGCCGGGAGTTATCGCCGGTGAAGTAGCCGACGATCTTCTCCACTCTGTGCATCATGCCGGCGTTGAGCGGCCGGCTGGCCGCGGCGGCTGATCCCCGGTGCTTCGGCGGCGACGTCGGCGCCTTTTTGCCTACCTCAGGCGGCCCGCCGACGGCGACGACGTTGCTCCAAGCAGCTTTGACGCTCTCCCTCGCTCGAGCCGGCGGCGCTTGGCATGACACGCTCTGTTATCGTCGCCGAGGAGCGCTCGATCGCCCCCTCCTTATTTTTAGCTGCTGGGCCGTTGGCGCGCGGCGGCCACCACCTACGGGCGTAGCCGTTTCACGCTGCCTGCAAAATTAAAGGATTATTAATTATGTTATTACATTAGGGGGGAGAAATTTTTGCGGCGCGCCCGTCTTATCGCGGATACGAAGCGAGAGCGTCAAGGTCGAGGCGACGGCGCGATAAGGAAAACTACGGAGTCGTCTGCCGCGCCGCTTGTGTGTACGTACTCGAGTCAATTACACGCGTCTGTAATCTCGGATGTTCTTTTAAACTGGTTTTTAATACGCACTCTTTTTAATTAATACGTTCCTTATAAGTCTCGTGCCTCTTTATTGCGGATTCAGATGACAAAGATAAGACTATAATTATAAAATGAAAGTGAATTCATTGAGACGCACTATTGTAAATAAGCGAAGACGAAGACGTTATATAGTTTTCAATGAATGAGTAACCGAATCGGCAGTCGACCGCGCAAATCAATGAAATCCCGGAGCGTCGTCCGCGAATGTCATCATTTCGGAGTACTGTAATCAAACACAACTCCTAGAACCAACCACAATCCAATTAGTAATCAATTCCGCGTTATTTAATCGCCAAGCAATTACCGCACAATCGCGTCGACTACTGTAGGAGGAGGAAGGGGGGGGGCAAAGTATAAAGCTATGGACCGTACGACTTGACTTGCACTCGGCAATTTTCGCATTAAAGAATCGCTGCTCCGAGGATATCGGGAAACCGTCGGGGAGAGATTAAAAGAAAGTCGCTCAACCCCAGACCCTAGGTGGTAAACGGAAAGATTCAGTGTATAGCGCGAAACTCGCGATGTCACGCGGCCGCGGGGCGCACGTGTAGCTCGTATCCGCGCGGTGGGGGGTCAATCGTTAATGACGCGAAGTCGTACCCGTGGCCCGTGGGTAATTGCGCGCACTGTATATGCTTTTTAACTTTTTCTTTATCTTTTTTTTGGCGATTCCATCGGCGGTGGATTTTCTTTATCGGCGAAAATCGAGATGTAAATTGACTCTCTTGACTTGGCCTTCGCGTGTATTTTCAATCGACTGCGAAGTTGCAGGTATCACTGAATCATTGCTTTGCGTGGCGACTTTTCGAGGTACGAGGATTGCAAATTTATGTGCAATTCCGCCGCGCAACCGGTAAGAGGTGTATTCGAGTTAGTAGTGTCTCATGACCTGTTCACCTCGCGGCCGACCGGTGAATACATTTTCAGAACGAATCTCCATTTTGAACACCTTTTACTTGACATTCCATCTTTGTCTCAATATTATTATTAAATAAAGGTTGGCATTTTTTAAAATACCGATATTTTTTTTTATCTAATATTGCAGAATACGAAATTCATAATTAAAATTTGTTTTTACCTTATTATACTTAAAAAGAAAATTATACTTTACAAGTGAATTGAATTTAAAATATATTTATTGGAATGTTATTAAACAGTTTGCTGATAAGTTCTTGATAAGTAATTCAAGTTACGTAAATAAATTCGAAATCCCCGTATTTTGTAATTCGCATTACTTATAAACAGAAATGACGGTATACCATCATATAATTTTAAGATTATCGGTTCAGCTACACAAACTTAGAAGATTGGTTTTAATGACCTTCGATAGAACCATTTGCATTAAGATATGAGAGAAAGAAAAAACAAGTTTTTTAAGCTCGAATTTAATAAATCAGCAATATAATCAACGCATTATATAAGATTTAAATAAAGCGCCCTTGATGTTCGTTTAGAAAATATCGTATTATACATTATTATATTGTTTATTTTAGATATATTTACCTAAACGAAGAGCTTCTTTGACTATACTTACAAAAACTAAATACGAAGCAACTGTCAACTAACCTTTGCGATTAAGCGCGATTAAAAAGTAATCGAATGAAAAAAAACAATGGTTTCAACGTCCGGCGACATATATATAGTCCTAAAAATGGAGTCGTTGCTCAGCTGTCGGCAATTGTTAAACCACTGTACCACCAGAGTTCGTCAAAGAAAACAAAAAAAAGGCACTCGCGTCACACTCACGACTGTTTTGGTTCTCACAGCGAATGTACACAAACACCGCTGAGATGCACAGTGTCGCGATAAAAAAGGGGACAACAGCGAGGAGCACGAGCGCTAATCTAATCGCGACGCAGATGCGCGTTTCCGTACTAGATGTGCGGCCGCGGGAGGTGGTCGCGCGATCTTATCGCGGCGAGTATAGCGGATCGACAAGTCCGCAGTTGATTTTTGTTTGACGTTTCGCACTCGGTCGCGTTCCCACCCCCCTCCCCCCTCCCGCATCCGCCCAGGGAAGTTCGTCAATCGGGCGATCGATGTAGCTCCGGATCGATGATCCAGCCGCGTGCGTTCGAGTTGTTTGCGCCGAGCAGAAGCTGACGCGACACAAAACCGCACGTGATTATAAAAATCAATGCGAACGGGCTGCAGCGCTCGAGCGGTAGTGGCGTTTCTTTTTCTTCACAAAGCAAAGGCCTGAACCGCACGGCAGTACGGCATCGCGGCACGACGATGCACTTTTCTTTTCAGCGAAGCCAGGTGCAGAGGTGCCGGGGGGGAGGGAGAGAACGGCCGGGGGGAGGGAGGGACGCTGTCGCAGCACAAGATCTGCCTGGAAATTTGTTGGGCCTTCAAGGCTGCCCTCCAGCAAAATTACCGTCGAACACCGACACTCAGCTAACGCTAGCTTGGCGAACGTGCATAATAGGCACTACATCGATGCGCGGCTTCGGGTTCCCAGAGCGGGAGGCCTTTTACGTTGACGACACTGCATCCGAGTATTATATTACACTTTTCTATTTAAAATGCGCTCAAGGTTCGTAGGAGAGAGCTCGAAGCGCGAGCGGCAGGTTAGGAGCTTTCTGGGGGGAGCGTACACACTCTGCACTCCGGGAGACTTGACGCACGCACGAGCTGATCTAATTTACCTTCCTGGGAGGCGCGCGTGGAGTACTGCGCGTCAGGCACTCGCACTCGCCCTTTGTTCTATAAAACACGCCTGGCGAAGGTCGCGGCTGATGCACGGGCGCACACTTTATAGGTGGAATACGCGTCGAGGGGGCCCCGTTCGATCCGAAAAAGACGAGCGCTACGACGCGTATTCGGCCGAGGCGAATGTACGAGAGAGGCGGCCTTTGTGCGCGTGCGGACGGCGGCACACGTGACGCTCGCTTCGCGCACGCTCGCGGGACTCTCCGTAAGCCTCGCCGACCAGCACGCCCACGCCGTGTCCGCTCTCTTCTCGCGTCGTGCGTGCCAAATTCTCGCCTCCGCCGTAAGTATATGTTTTTGTTTACGAGCTGCGCGCGCACCGCACTCTGTCTAAACCAAGTGCGAATGCCGCCGAAGGTGTACGCGACTACTTAGGTAAGTATTAAAAGGTGCGTACACTTGCAATACTTGCAAGGAGCCACGCGAACGACTAGAACAATAGAGGAGATTGGGAACTTACACGGGCTGAATCGAAGAACGGCGAGGAGCTCGGAGCCGCAGCTGACCTGCGGTGTCGGATGTTCTTGGAGGACTGGGATGCGGGCGGGCAGCGGGGGACTAGCTCGCTCGCTCGGCCGACTCGGGGCTACTGAGACTGAGTGTGCCGAGAGCCAGCCGACGGGTCTCGCGGCGGTGCTTAACGCCGCTGCCACCACCACGACGAAGTCCTCAACTGCTCGTATAGAGTGGGACTCCCAGGACTGAAAGACGGAAGGATTGACCACATGCTCTCACGGGAGCCTTCGTCTTCTTCTTCTTCTTTCGGCCTATAATCCCCATTCTTCCGTATCATCCCGTACACCCTGTTTGAAACAGTCTGCGCTACACGTCGTAGCCGTCGCAAAATCAAACGAGGATTTCTCCATATCTTTTTCCATCTTTTAATTCGCTCTTCTTTACCGCTTTTGCCTTTTCTATCCTTACGGGGTGTAGCGCATTTTTCTTTTTTGTTTAAATTGCGGTATTCCTTGCATTTTTTGAATGGACTTTGACGTTGCGACATGCGCTCGTTGCTCTCCTGGGGCTCAAGCTCGATATGAAACACTAAATACATTTTCAATATAATATTTAATACCACTGTGATTTAAGAATATGATTTTCAGTTATAAAAATTAAGATTACATATTTTTAACATATAACTGTGCTTTATATGAAGTTCAATTTGAAATTTATTTTGTGTGCTAGATAAGTAAAACTTTCAGAAAAAATCATAACATAAGAATGTTATGTTAAGAAACTAATGTTTGATTATAACAATTTTAATTTTTTTAATAGAATTCTTAATTTAAAAAGAAAAAAAATAATTTATTGATCACGCGAACAAAATTGGCAAATCTCTTAAAGGCAAAAACGTACTATTTTCTTTGCCGTAATACTTCCAAATATGCTTATAGTACACATACGCGGTAAAACCTCAGCAGCTTTTTTTCGTTAGAGGTGATTTAAATTTAAATAATCAGAAAAATCATGAAATTATTTATTTCTCGTACTCACTAACAGACTATCAAACCTCCGGATCACGGATTTTCTTGAAACTTTGAGGACGGTTTTCTTATGCCAAAATATTAAGGTTTAACGCTCAACATTTTCAAAGGGGCATGTCTTCAAAGACTGTTATTTAAGGTTTATTATTTTAACTGTATAGACCAAGATTATGCATTTTTTTCGTTAATAACACAGCTTCTATGGGACTTAGAAATTTCATTATAAAGGAAAATAAAAGTAGAGAAAAAGACCTATAATTTGAATTTTTATACAGTTAAAATAATACTTTGAAGACATGGCCCTTTGAAAATTTTGAACGTTAAACCTTTATATTTTAGCGAAAAAAAAGCGTCCTCAAATTATCAAGAAAATCCGTGATCCGGCGGCTTAAATATTCTTGTACATTTAACAAAATACATTCACATACAGTATTTATAACATTCAAAAGTTGAGTACGCTTTCAGGTTTTCACATTTTTTAATTTAGCCCTCATTTGAATGTTTATAATATTCGATATTACTGTTCGCCGCCTGATTTTTTTCTGTGCGTATATAAAATATTATGACGCAATTTCATAGTATGTTAATTGTTATGTGTTATGTAGTTTTAAATAATAAAACTAGAAAAACGAAAATATGCTTTACCTTTTTTCATGTCTTTCTTCCATTCAACTGACATTTTTTAAAAATTTTTATTAACGTTTTTGGGAGGAATGATTGAATTATGAGTTTATCTTCCGCGTCCTCTGGTCTGTATACAGTTCTACATGGGGTATACGTTGAGTGGTGTGGTTCTACTAAGCACTATCAAATGACTCGGACGTAATATACTGACGAACAAAAAAACATATATGCATTATCTGTCTATGATCTTATTTTTGTTCATTAAAATTAATGCTAACAATAATTAACGTAAAGTTTAAGAGACATTTAAATAATAAACGTTTTTTTTTTTTTAAATTATTAGCAACTTTAAAATCGGTTGTACGCGTAAACTAAAAGAACTTATTAAATTAAATATTTTCTATATCAAAGAGAGAAATAAAATAGAAAATGTTATAAAATTAAGATACGAGAAACATTCAAGTGCTGAGTACAATGGATGTGATATATACCTAATAAGCAGGAGACATTCGTCTATCAATGATTAGCTTCTTTTGCCGTCTATATCTAACTGCATGATATGTTCTCCTTTTCTCTCCCGAAAAATAAGCTAATTCTGCTCTGTAAATATTAAAAATAATCGCTTCAAAAAAATTGTCTTTGCATAATTAAATAATATACCACGCTTAGATAATTATGTATTAAATCGTTAAGTACGTTAATGCTTAAAGAACTGTTTCGAAGTTTTTTCTTGCCGACAGATTGAGGCGCGTACGAGATCAATTCGTCGCTTCCTACGAAGAGTAACATTTCAAATTTCCGACGAAGACTAGCAGATTTCGGCTTTGCTGCGAAGACTAACACATTTCGAACCTTTGCCGCGAAGACTGAGACTTTTCATTTCCCGCCGCGAAGACTAAGACATTCGCGCGTTTGCCTTAAGAACTAGTACATTTCACAGCTGTCTCAATAGTTGTTCTTTTTTAAATATTTTTTACTTCTATTACTAGTCATACTTAACTTACATATTTCCATAAATATTTGAAATTCGAGTAATCATCTTGGCGACAAAGCTGCAAAATGTACTTGTCCTTGAGACAAACGTGCGAAATGTCTTAGTCTTAGGCACAATTGCGAGATCTAGTCTTCGCGGCGAGAAACGAAAAGTGTTAGTCTTCGCGGCAAAGCTCCGAGATGTACTAGTCTTCACAGCGGGAAATGAAATCTGTTAGTCTTCGTACGTAGTAAGCGACGATTTAATCACGAGTGCTAGATAGAAAATTTTCGAGACACTCAAATAAGGCAATTACGAGATCATTAATTATATTTTATTAGATCTATTTTTAAAATATTTGTGAATTTTTTTTTAATTTGTAATGATTTTGGTTTTAAGTAGGGGAGACCGGGGCAAGTTGGCCAAATGCTTATATTTCATGATCTAAATAAGAGGATGCTATACCGTTGATATAAGAAACGTAGAATGCAATGAGAAATGTCCGTTTCGAATTTGAGTGCGAAGGCATCGCGCTACGCGGAAAGAGTTAAGTTTTAAAATTTTCGTATTCGAAAGTAAAAATGAATTATTGTAGAAAAAATCGGATAAATCCTTAAACAATTATGATCGTATATGTGCAGTTCATATAAATTATAAAGAACACTTGTCTGCATGTGCAATTTTTTTTATGATAATTTCTATTATTATTGGCCTAATTTTTAAATTAAGATGGGCCTTTGGAGCAATTTGGCTGAATTTTTTTGTTTTTTGTTAAATTATCATGTTAATTAATTATTTAATAAAATAATGTAGTAGTAACATTACTTTTTGGGTTTTATCCTAAGATTTATATAGTCAGCCAACTTGCCCCCGAACCTCGGCCAACTTACCCTACATGCGGGGCAATTTGGCCGATGAAAGTGCGTTTAAAAAATTAGTTGAAACTTTTTTGTACTGCATCTTCTAAGTTTCAAAAAAATCATTAGTATTCTTTACTACGAATACTTTCAGAGAGCATATCTTTTTTTCGCAAAATGTATAATTTAAAAAGAAAAAAATCAAATGCAAAAAGTGTGCCAACCTGCCCCGGTCTCCCCTACACCGATTCATGACATATAAATTATTCAATACTTACGAATATCTTTATGCTCTCTGGTTTGGTAGAAGTTCGCCGACTTGGATATCTTCAGTTGTAGCATCTTCAGAATGATGGCAATTATTAGCTATTTTTTTTGCAGCAAAAAACAATACCGTAAACAATATAAAAGATCCAAATACTAGTACATACGGATCGTCAAATAAATTCTCCATTTTAAATTGATAAGTAATTGCTAATAAATTTATTTAACAATGAATTACAATGTTAATACTTCATTAATACAGTATATCGAAGGAACTAAGAAATCAACGTACAAAAGTTCTTATCAATTAGAAATCAACGCACAAAAGTTCTTACCAACTAGAAAACAACGCTCAACAGTTCTTAACAATTAGAAATCAATGCACAAAAGTTCTCATCAATTAGAAAACTGCGCACAAAAGTTCTTAACAATTAGAAATCAACGCACAAAAGTTTTTATCAATTAGAAATCAGCGCACAAAAGTTTTTATCAATTAGAAATCAGCGCACAAAAGTTTTTATCAATTAGAAATCAGCGCACAAAAGTTCTTATCAAATTTGACAAATCTTCAAGAAGGCGGATTGTTCACGGATGATCCTGGACGACGATCGGCGCCGATTTGGTCCTCGCACCGACGCTCAGAAAGCCCTCTCTGCGCCCACAGCAAGTGTATTACACGCCGCTCTTTGACCGTTGATCGTTGACACTTAGCCACTGGTCCGACGCTGAATGTGTCCTCGATGCGCCGTCAGAGTCGATGCACTATAAGAGCCGCACCGCCAGTATCGGAATCTGCTCGACGACTCGCGGGGATGCGCGCGGCAGCGCCGTTATATATACCCTTTCGCACGCAAGGACGTCGCTAGGGAGGGAGTGCGTTTGCATACGCGCAGTCCGGCAGTGTGCGGGACATCGGCGGCTGCTCGCCTCCCCTCAACCCCCACCCCCGAGGGGCGGCGGATGCAATCCTGCCGCGATCGCGGAGCTGCGATCCTCGACGCTGCGTCGCATCGTTGCTTCGCTTGCTCGGGGAGGCCGAGGGAAAATTCAATAAAGCGATCGAGTCCCCATTAGCTGTACGGGCCCCGGCCCAATCGAGTTTACGAAACGAAATTCTGTATTTACGTCGTCTCTGCGGTTCGAAGGCGCTTCCCGTAAAATATTGCTTTTCTGCTCTCGAGTGCCTCCGAGAGAAATAGAGCGCTGGGTAGTCGCGTTTATGAAGAGCAGCATTGAACGTTGCTCACATTTTTACTGGTAATTAAAAAAAAGGCCGGTCGCAATTTTATTTATTAGCGTTGGTATAGGACTTGGCGAAATCGTACTAGGGAGAAAAAAGATCTTCTTATACGATCTATAACGGTGACCGCAGGTTTAATGTTCTCGCAGACTACCCTTATTAGAAAAATCGCGACAGTTTCTTGTAAAATTTACTAGAACTACTACTGCGATTTCTGCTGGAGCATTTGTTTCCGAGTGAGAAATATGATTTTCACGGAGGTGCAAATCGTTCGAAGAGGGCAGACCACAAATTCAATAAGACGATCCACGGCGCCAAGAGATTGAAAGAGCGCGAAGCATTTACCGAATCTATCACTGGGCTGGGTTATTGACTTTACTGACTGGGTTGTTGACATTTGAAAATGTTTAGCAATACTTTTCGCTAAATTAAAGAAATTAGGAACAATCAGCTACATATTTAAAAAAAAATAAATATACTGGCTATTATTTTGAGAGCTCATTATTCATAAACATCGTATTGTACGCTATGAAGGGATCACATTTTCTCTATTGTATAGCAGAGCAAGGCGATAAAATTTAATAAAGCAACGACAGAGAATCATATTATTTGTTAAACATAGCATACAATATGCAATTTTAGTATGCGCGTGCCTTTCCAGCTCATGTGATTGCAGGATTGTGCTTCGGGTTCGAAGAAAACTTGAATGATACGTACCTATTGTCGTGAAACACTGACAATGGATGAAATCTTAAAAATCTTGTTTATTTTATAATAATTTATTTATCAACAATTTCTCAGATTGCTAGTCCTTTCTGTTAAACTATACTAATTTTTACTAAAACTTAAGTCTAAATATAAATTTTTTGTCGGCTCATTAAATAGTGCCAGAGCGAGTTATTGAAAAATGTAAAATAGGATAGTACAAGAAAATAATTCTTCGACGTCACAGCGGTCACTATATGCATGCATTAAAATATTTTTCAAACTGATTTAAATTGCACGATTAAACTACTATTATTATAGGTTTAAGTACCATGCCGCTAGAGCATTCACGAAATAATTTGATCGGGTAGTACTTAATAAATTGACTAAATTACTTCTGCCTAAATTTAGTAAAGTTTAGTAACATGGCTACGGCCATACGACTCTTAATATAAAATTTCTGAAACACCGTTGTACTTCTTTAAATTTCGCTCGCTAACGGATGACATATATATTGCACCTGCGTCGTACTACGACGTCCTTCTGTTTGCGCATACACTATCGTTTGCAATGTTATCTGCCAAGTTCTTGCTTGATGATTCACTGTTTATGTTTTCGTCTATTCGACTTATAAATTAAAATTCATGAATCGAATTAGTTTTTTACGAATGTGTTGGTGTAGTGTTATTGGTCAAAGAACTTTGCGCGCGGCGCTAAAGACGCGGCTAAAAGTGTTTTGATTTTCAAACGCCTTCTTAAAACGTTTCCCTTTCTTATTTACTTGAATGGAAAATACGAGATCTATTGTATATTTTCACTGAGCGACGAATGACAATTTGACAATTCGCGATGTAAAACTAGTAAAGTTATTTTTTAGTTGTTAATGTGCGTATTGAAGAAGTTTTAATGGTTTTATATATATTTCTGTAATTGTAACGTGTTATTGGAGTTATTCCAGATTCGTCGTTTATTATACGTTTTAAGAAACTGTTCACGAGAATATGTTGGTTTTTACTCTACGTTTCGTTTGAATCGAAATTAGAACATTCCCCCTTCACGTTTCAGAATCATTAAAACTATTAGTGACATTTAATCTTTCAATCTAACTTTTTAATTTTGTTCTAAAATTAAGTTTTTATTGTACGTTTTATCATTTTTTTGTCATACATAATGTAAGGTCATTGTCCTTTTAATTTTGAATAAGTAACTATTATAAAGTCTAAAGAAGTCGATGATTAGCTGCAAGCAGGTTGAAGCGCGGCGCATTGCAAGTAGCGCAGTGCAAAATGTGAAAGTGCGACAGTTTGCAAGTTTCGATATAAAAAGAAAAATCAAATGTGATGGAATTTTTTAATCTAATTCATAGGTCGTTCGCTGCAAGATCCAATTAACTTTTATAATGTACATTAGCAGAATTTCACGCATTTTTTTCCGCTCAAGCCGACAATATCGCAACTTAAACGTCTATACGTAATACAATATGAAGACGACGATGTCGACGGCCCAATAAATGGAAATGCCAGACAAGTTTAACCGAGCGTAAAGAGTCGCGGAGTCTCCGTGAAATAATTCGATTAGTTCCTTTCTGCTTTCCGGCTCCATTGAACCTACGGCGTTACACCAACAACAAGGTAACCCGTATACTGATAAAATCTGAAAGCAGCGACGAAGAAGTTGCAATATTATTTATCAAGAATCGTTAAGTATAAGTACAAACAGTCGGATTGACGATATTCCGATACGAGCGACGAGGGAGCGCAGAAAGCGCCAAGAGAGTATATCTCCTTCGCCGGCGACGCGCAGATCAAGTGAAAATCGCGACCATAAGGAAAAACGTCCCAAGGATTCGAGTCCTGCTTTTGGACTGCTTAGAAATGCGCGCTCGGGGCTTTGGCCTTTCACTCCGACGCGCTGACCTCCATTCCCGCGCGCGCGCTGGAAAACGCGCCGCCGCCTTCTACGGGCTATAAGGCGATATAGCTTTTCACGCAGTGTTCAGCTGCGCTTAAAAAATATCGAAGAAGCGACCAGAGGGTTATCCCATTCAGGATCGACCAGTTGCTACTCACCTACAGTGAATACAGTTGTATTATTAATTCGAGCGCCCCCACGATACTTTTGCTATCGAGGCGCTTGTTATCAAACGTTCCATCGCGCTTCTATCCATATATTTATTAGCTTTTTATTAGCATTTTAAAAGAGCGCGTTTCGTCTTATTTTGCTGCTGTGGAGTCGCGATTTTAAAATATAGGTATCATTTTGTCGCTGCGGCATGTATCGAAAAATTGAGATTTTGTCATTTAGATATGTACTTATTATTTGTCAAACATCAATTTAGACAAAAGTTTGAAAAGCAGTACAAAGTTGAGTGTTAAATAATACGGAATTAACGTAAAAGTGACAAAATTAAACTTAGTATTTCCACGCTCTTAATGAATCAAATAATCGAAATCCGCACACATATGTATTTAAACAAACAAAAGCATTCTAATGTTGAGTAGAAATTCGGTGCCCGCTTTGTTAGCATGATACGAACTGTAGTAGAGGAGGACATTATACAGTGGTTGCCGTCAAAAGCGTGAGGATGCGTAATTTAATACGGTCAATGAACAGTTCGACAAAATTATTCGACAACATTTAGTAAATTTTAGTAAATTTTAGCTCAGTCATTAAAAACTTCTTGCTCTCTGTGTTAATCAAATTACTGATGCATTTGATCTCGGTCATTGTCCTGACAAAGGATTTCATTACTTCGAAATAGCTGCCACGATCGCACTGCCCTACCTATTATAAATTCGGCTTCTACTGCACACGGTTAATTGTTTAAAGCACACTTGGAATTCTTTACTTTGCCGTGTGCAATACCTCATCGATCGGCGGTCCGATTTTAAAAGAGAATGAAATGCTATTCAATTTGTATACGAATTCGATTTCCACTTCACACATTCAATTGTCAATTGACTATTGCAGCGATTTTGATAAATTTTATCCCTTCGTGTGCAAAATTTTATCGAGGGGATTCAAATTTACATTAAATCGTTAAAAAGTGGAGAATTTACGAAATTTTCCAATGTTTAATTTCAAACTGTGCCTTTTCGCGTCGCAGGTAGCAGAGGCGGTACACAGCCTGTGCGGCTCAACGGCAGATGTTGGCTTTTCCCGAGAAGCGGAAAAGCGAGGTCAGATGGTTAACACGTCCTACCCGTCACTAAAAACAGTACCTTCTACAATATAATTCCCTTAAAGTAACATTTTCTTTTTTCTTAATCTTCACTACGATTTTGCATATTTTTAGATTAAGTGCGGCAATTGCTTACAATGGATAGTAGCAATGGCTCCTATCTGCCTGCTACTATCTGTCTACGAATTGCGGGTGGTTAATTAACAGCACCTATGTACACTTCTCTTGCCGCTTATAAGTACGCAGTCTCTCTCTCTCTCGCTCTCCCTCTCTCACTTCCGTTCTCTCTCTCTCTCTCTCTCTCGCTTCCGTTTTCTTTCTCTCTCTCTCTCCCTCCCTCACTCCCTCTGTTCTCTTAGTTTACAGAAAAAACGCAATAACTGATATTTTCGAATTGTAAATATGGAGCCGAACTCGCGGGATCGTAAAGTCAAATAGTTAAAATTTTATAAAAATATTATTCGGTTATGATCGATTGAATAATATTTCAAAGAATCAAAGGGCGCGGTAGTGCCTCGAGGCAATTTGCTTTTTACAGCAATATTGTTCCAGCGGATCGCTGCGTAAAGCACCGGTGATGGGG
>UXGC01000801.1:0-53700 GCA_900480045.1 Eurytoma adleriae | reverse complement strand
AAAAATAGTATACACAACACGGGAGTAAATAAAGAAAGCCTCAAATCGCATGTTTATCACCCTCGGCTTCGCCTCGGCTGACAATTTACATGCGATTTGAGACATTCTTTACTTTTCCTCCCTAGTTGTGTAATATACTATTCCTTGCGTGCACCTGGTACATAATATCTTCAACAACACAAACCTATGCCGGGATTTAATGCGCAACCTTCATTCACGACTTTTATTACAATTATCATAGCGTCCTGACACCATAGTTTAGACAAGCTTACAGCTAAATGCTACATGTATTGTACTTTTACTGAAGCCTTGATCCACTAATCTGTGAGTACAGTTAGCTATTACGACTGTGTTTTACTGGTGCAATGTGTCAACGAAAGGGCCAAACTGAGAGATGCACAATCACCTGCGAGGATTTTCATCCGCTGTTTTTTCTTCCATGCTTGAACGACCTCATATTTATTTTGTACAAGTCTCGAAACGGCAGTGGTTCCTTTGATATCATGATCGAAGGATGAAAGCGATAAACAAGCAGATTAATACCAGAAAGACAAAATAGGCCTAGATAATATTTGTAGAGGATATTTTCAACGTGAGGATAGGTTCAAGGATATATTATACAGGTGGAAGAGCAAGCATGCAAGCTCAAACAAGTGCATTTAACGGCCTTCGCGTGGACTTGCAGGCAGCAATTGCAGGCAGCAGTGCTCTAGCTGCGGTATAGCTTATGCAACGCGCACGCGTGAGCCGGAGGCGGAAAGCCGGAAACGTCGGAAGACTCGCGACGATTGCTCATCGACGCCGTGCTTGCAAGTGAACTTGAGAACCCGTCGTTACTGTAGACAACAACTAATTCGCTTCATTAAATTAGGAACTTTGCCTTTTTTGTCATATTTTCAATACGAGCTTTAAAAGAGTTATTTAAAATCCTCACGAGTTAATTCTTGCGAGTTGGACACTCAAGTAGAGCTACTTGACTCAATCGCGCATCCACAGCGCATAGTCAATGACCGGTCGATGCAAACCGCGCCTGCAGACCACGTCCGAGCTCTGGTCCGGATAAAAAAAGAGGGAAGAACCAGTCAAGCAGTCGCGGCTCGAAGCACGCCGTTTTCCTAGTACATAGATGCTCGCACGCACGCTGCCAGACGCTGCTGACTTTCTTAGATCGCCAGGATACTATTAGAAGAGCTTGCTGACTCTCAGTTTCAGCAGCCGAGCAGTAATATCATCGTGTAAAGCGAGCGCGCATATGCCCGTGCGACCATACAACCAGATGGTCAAAGCGGTCAAAGCGCCTCACCAACGACCCATATTCGCCTTCAGTTGGACACTGTAAGTGTTAGGGCATGGATTGGGAATAGCAATAGTAGCAACTTTTTTTAAATACTTACGAACAATTTTTAGCTGAAGCGTTTGTACATAATTTTTATCTTAATACTACTGCTGCGTTCATAGCAAGTCTATCTAAACTATTAAATTTGCTTTATTTTTTTTTAATCATTTGCTTCAAGGACATTCTAACCTAATAATTGTCTTTCAAAACATTTTCTATAAATATAGACAATAAAAAATGAATAGTATTTAATCGAAAAAATAATTTTATCTAAATCGTCAATGAATTCTTTGGATAATGAATGATTGCGGAAACATTGAGATAAAATCGATAAAGTTGAATGAAAAGACATACCCATTGCCATGGAATGACATAAAAGTCTCGTGCGTTGGAAACGATAAGCATCGATAAGGAAAAAAAGGCGCAAAACGAATCCGAGGAAGCGCAATATCTGGGCCAGGGAGTATCGATTGGTCGATCTGGGTCACAAAGTCTCGCATGCACTCGCGCGCGCAGTTGCAACTGCTGCAGTACCGTATACACGCATTATATTACACGTGCGCCGCCGCACGTTTTACATGACCCGACTTACATAAGCCGAGTTTTTTTCTTTTATAAATTTTTTTAAATAAATCTTTAATTTAGAAAAAAATAAATGTGTGCACACGGAAATAGCCCTTCTGCGATGTTGCTTAAAATGTTATCTTATATATAATTATTATATATTATTATGTATAATTTGTTATTATTTTATTATTATACATTAGCGGCTTCAAAATATGCGCCATACTTCCCAAGTCTCGCATATTTTTCGCAGTCAGGCCGCGAGATATCAGCTTAGCTATAGCGACACGAGAGACGAGTATCGAGCCACCTGCTCTAGTTTCCGCGGACCCTTCTGTTTGCTAACAGACTTCAGAGCTGCTGCCAAAGTAAAGCCTCTTTTAAAAAAAGGGAAATGAATTCTTCTAATATTTATGACGTCTTCGACTTTAAAATGTAAATAAAATATAAATGTACAGCTTCGACAGCATCGTTAAACTGTGGTGTAGTATATAGAAAAATAAGAAAAAAAGAATATAAAATATTTCCCTAAGATGCTTAGTCCCAAGTCACTGACCGGCGATTTGCTGCACCATTTTTCCATTTTTCCTCCTACGGAGGTTTCTAGTTCAAGGATATACAATTTAAAAAAATCTGTTCAACGAAGAAATGTTTACGACATTTTTAATCCTCCTTCCTCTAATCATAAGAATGAAAACGCTTTGGAGATTTTAATTAATAGTTGGAGTACTGAAATAGCGATCGTAATAAATAAAGTGGAAAGCAAGAGGCTAGCACGTGCTGAGGGACAAAAGAAGGGAGCTCCGCGGTAGATAGTCGACGAGAGAGGGAGAACAGGGCCAATTACGGAAGAGCCCTGAGAAGGTGCGCGAGGGACAAGAGAGGCGCTCTCACTCTCAAAAGAGTCTCTCCTTCCGTTCTTTTGCCATCTAGGTCAATGAGAGGAGGCCTGGCGCAGACTATGGCAGCTTCCACCGCCGTTGCAGCAGCAGCAGCAGCACCACCACCACCGCCACCACCACACCGGAAATCGATATAAATGTTTTTTTTCCCTTCGTTCAGGGTAGAAAGTCGTCCTGTTTGTCTTTTATTTTCCATTCCCTTTTTCTACCCAGGGCTATTACTATTGCCTCAACCGAACATCAGATGAACCATCTTGCAGGTCCCCTTCTTTCCCCTTTCGCATTTTACACTCTGGGCCGTTACCCATAGGCACTAAATTCTTTCGCGTTTGGCGAATTAGTTACATGTTACTGAAAGCTAAAATTTGTTATGCAATACGTGCCCCTGTACTTTATTCGTCAAGGTATCTGTAAAGACAAGACAGTGATAAAAGCGAAAAACGTATCTTATAGTTAGTTAAAAAAAAGGCATATACAATTGTTACGATCAAATAGCGTGCAATTCCTAAGACGTGATAGATGTGTACGCCACTTAAAAATCCAGTCATAGCCGATTCGATTTTGATGGCCATCAATCTTGGAAATGTTACTGAAGATTATATTTACCTACGAGCTGCAATATTTCGCGCTTGTTTCCGTGGAAGTCGATGACCCGATTCACGGATATTTTTGTTCACCTGCATCCGGCTGCTTATGAAGTAATTCACTCAAGAGCTCAAGCGAGTGTTTCGAGAAAAATTATCGTTTACGCGCAAACATTTTACGTTGAATTATTACGGAAAATCGATCAGCATGTTGAATCTAATATGACCGTTCTGACGATAACACTTAGAAAGTTGAAGCTTAAATCGATTAACGCCGCTGCAATTTTCCTTTTTCCTTTTTCTCTTTTTCACGCATTCATATGCATAAGATTACTCCACCCCTGAAGCGAAAATAGCAAACAACCAACCAGAGATCGTAAATTTTTAGAGAATCTTTCAATATTAATTTTACAATGCTCTTTGAATAAAAACACGCAGGATGACCGCAAAATGCCATAGAAAAAACAGTCACAACCATCAGCAGTAATCCCACGTGCAAATTATAATGTAAAGGAGAAGATTCGTATAATATATTTAAAAATGACTAGTATCATTATAAAATTCTGATATACACAATTAAGAATCAGAAAATGACTAAATAGCGAAAATCGCGTAGCTAGAAAGACTAAAGAGTTAAAGACTCATGGATAGGTAGAGGTCAAGTCTCTTGTGCCCTTATCCCGTCTCGTGAAAGTCTCGAAAATTCATCGACTAGCTGCTATGTAGTTGCTTCTCTTGCTCTTTTCTCCCTCGCAAGGATCATGTCTAGCTCGGGGGCCTATAGGTCGCGGCAGACTCGGAACAATGCAGCTAGACGGCAGCCGCCGCGATGGCCGCGCAGCCAGGCGCAGCAGGGCACATTCTCACATGCCCACATAGACACATAGACAGACACTATTACACATGTGCTACCGGCTGCGTTTATAGCCGGTGGGTTTTCGTCGCGTCGGCTCTTTCGAGCGCGCGCCCCACGCCCCAAAGGCCACCGCCACCGCCGCCGCCATACACTAGCAGCAGCCAGGCACGTAGCTCTCGAACCGCAGCAAGCGCAGCTAGGCTGCGCGCAGTACGCGCGCCACCATACCTATCCTAAACCACACTCTATTTAACATTTTTTTTCATTTCTTCATTTCTTTTCAAGGAAACAAACTTTTTTTTTATTCTTTTCAGCTTATCTTTTATCATTTTATACAAATAAATATAGGCGAACATTTTATTCCATTTTATTCATTTTTATTTCTTTTCTATTCACTTTAATTAATCAATAGTTTACTTTAAGCCAAATCAGAACATGTATCATTATTTTGTAAACTTTTACTAATCCGTAAATCCGTAAATATTACGGTCTTTAATGAAATGCAACGACACAGATTTAACTTGAAAGAAATATGAATAAAAGCAGATTTATTAAGTATTCTTCAAAGCTAAACAATCAATAAAATTTAAAAAATTAAACATTTTACATTATTTACATTTACATTAAGTAGAAAATTCCGAAAGGCTATTTTCATGCCATCTGCCGGAGCGAAGCATGTCTATATCAAGTTTAAAATATGGATCCATTGGCAACTTCACTCCCCTATATACCGAGCTCTGTTTTATCGATATAGCACTTTGCACGAAATTAAAAAGAAAACAATCTAGATGTTCGAGAAAGAAAAAAAGCAGAAAAGGTAAGCAGAGGAGAACGAACCCCCGATAGTGCAGAGTACGCTCTCCGAGGGGCCGACGCCCCCTTTTCAAGGTGAGCGACTTTGCTACGCAGCAAAAAATGTTATCCTTATTCCACCTTCCTCTAAGCCTCTTTTACAACTCCAAAAGGTAGTGGAACAACACAGACAATATTTGCATTAATCATATTTGGACTGGTAGTTCAGATTACAGGACATTAAATAAATAATAACAGGATCAACATTGTAGCAAAGCGTCAGGATCACACCTCGATAATCGCAAAGAAAGTTGGGCAACAGTTGGTGTATTCAGTACAATCCAAGACCCAGCAACTTATTGTTTAAATTTAAGCACTTGAAATAAGCACCAACTATGTAAGAATGGTCACATTTATTGATGATACAAAATTTATTCTATTAGGATTGCCACAGATTTTCCATAATTTTCCATGTGGGCTAATGCAGAATGAAAAAAGTAGCGCTTATGCTTAATATGCAGAATAAGAAACATTTTATGTAGGGCAAACCAGTACTAAAGAAGAGCTACTTATTGACGAAAACTAGACATCATTTTTTATTAAAAATCCTGCAAATACCTATTCCGAGCTAAAGACATTCAAAAGGATTCAAGTAAAACAACATCTTAAAACTAATGAGGAGTAATCCAATAGTTACATATTCACAATTTTTAGCACTAATAGCAAATTTCTTAGTAATACCAGGATTTTAATTTAAAATTATATATTAAATAATGTTGAATATTATTTGATTTTACTTACCATTGATATGCATTGAAGTGAAAATACACAAGACCTTGTCCATACAGAAATGAAGCATCTTTCCAATAGTCACCTTTCAATTCATAAAATTTTTGATACGCTGACATAGCTGAAGAATCAATAATAACCCATAATAATATAACAATTTAAAATTTCATTATTTTTTTCAAATTCTATAATGTTATTTAATTATTTACCTTTATTATAATCCTCTAACAATAAATGAAAATGTCCTAATTTACAATAAGTTTTTGGATCAATACTAATCCCTTTATCTTCTTCATCATCCTCATCATCATCTTTAGAACCTTCCAAATTTAATTTTGTACTATCTGCTTTCCTGCGTTGTTTCTCAGATTGTGCTTGCACTAACATGCGTTCTAAATATTTAATTGCACGGACTACTAATGCTTTCTTTTTGGCTTGTTCAGAAGAGTTCAGTTTTAGGAAACCAAATTGACGGCTGTAAGAAGATGATTTGTTAATCAATGTTTTGAAGAAAAGTGTAAAAAATGACATTTTATCTCGCAATACTAAAGTAATTTAATTAATTTAAAGTAAAAAACTTGAGAAGGTAAAAAAAAGATGTTTCGTTATTACTACTATTAGTGAGATATTTGTGAATGAAAATAAAAGAAATAAAATCGGCAAGAAAATGTAGGCAAAGATGTCAGGCGAGTTAGTAAGTAAAAACAGCACAAGAAATGTAGCGTTCACCTGTCGAGTTCCGAAAGTATTTGAAGCTCTTGGGGAGTAAGGTTGATATCATCCGTTTCCTGAGCCATGACGGCAGCGTTCTCCAGCGCCTCGCGGCGCGGAGCCAAAGAAGCGGATCGGTCGACGACGGCGACGGCGTTGATACACGGCAGGGTGTAGACGGAGGAGCTTGCCGGACGACCAGCGCGCGGGATGCAAGTGAGAATCGGCGCTCGCGCGATCAACGGGCGGGCGGCCTGTCTTCCCTCTTTCCTCACGAATTATCCCGATTTATGTAAATTGAGCAAACATGCACACACGAGTACGCGACTGGAAGACGAAACAGACGCCGGACTTGTCCATGCATGATCCGAGCCCCGGCCCCTTGCGACGATTTAGGGTTAAACACGACCAAACCAACCGGACCAAGTCAGGATTGCAGGAGCCAGCGCACCCCACGCACGCACACACGTAGCGGCTGTCCGCGACGTTGACGCGAGCCTGAGCTTCGCGAGTCGCGGAATTGCTGCCAGTACACTTCTACTTCTGCCAACACCGAGGAAGAGCACTTCTTTATGTTTGTTTGTGTTTGTGCTGTTCGTGCGCCCGTGCGCCGCGCCACGAACGAAGCGGATCGACACCCATGACCCAGACGGCAGACAGCCACACGGATACAGTCTACTTTGCACCGAGGCTCGAAGAGGTCTGAGCTTTTGAAATCTGAGGTTAGAAAATTCTAACCTAGCAGTTGGCGCCTACAACGGCTTCGGACTCATTCCAACTATTCCAAGTCCGAGAAGAGTAGAAGACTGCGGAGTGCGGAGAACTGCATTGCTACATGATGGTACTGCTGTAGAGGGCACTTGCAACGGATCAGTGTTAACAGAATAGGAGTATCACTGTACATTCAGAATTATATAATAGACGAAAATCATTTGGCGCCAAAATATTTAATTTATAATATATTACTTTGGATTGAATTTTTTACTTGCAAAATAAAATAAAATTGCTTTCTATTGTATTATTTTACAATCTTATATTTTTTATATTTAATGTTTAACTTAATGCAATAAAATTCTTAATACTTTGTTCAACTATTTTAGATTTTGGTAAACTCTGCTGTATTACATAAACATAAATATTGCACTGACCGAGGCACTGACTCAAATCTGCTCAAATGTTCATAATTATATACTCTATAAAGGAATACGTAATAATTTTGAAAATATGTATGAAAACCGATCGTTGACATTTTTCATGTACCTATGTGAAAAAAGGTCAGTGCTCGTTGAAACTATGTGTAAACTGTGAACAAAAACAACGAACCTATCAATATGTCCACTCCGTACGCACCGCGCAACTGCAGTTCTCGTGGAGCGCCAATTAGCAAGTGCGCAACTGCGCAAGGCAAAGAGGAATGCGTATATGCGAGGATGCGACTACACTTTATGTGTCGTAGTCTACCAATTCAGCTATCGCCCTCACGTTGTGCTTCACTGCTCCGATCCTGCGCGCATCGACGGCAGGGCGACATCGGCGACGGCCGACGACGGGTCCTTTTATTCGATCTGTAACGCTGTAACGGGTGACTAAAGGGACAGTAAAACGGAGTAACGGAGCGAAGGCGAAACTAGAACAGTGTAGTCTTACCTGCTCGCTCATTCGCGCTCCGCGGCAGTCAACTCGAGCAGCAAGTAGATCTTGAGATATAAGCATAAGCAACTGCACTGACCGATACTTATAAGTAAATAGGTGAGCCAGGAAATACTGTTTTCCGTGAAACCCCGACGACCTGATCCATCACGGTTTTTCTTCGTACTCTACTCTGTATTTAGTGCCAAAAGAGTGACGCTGAGGTTCGCCTTAGGGTTTTTTCATGCACAAAACGCGGAAAAAAGGTTTCGGAGCGACGAGGATTTTTAAACGGTAGATACACCCTCGTCCATACTCGTACTCTAATAAGCTTATACCTATCTATCCGACTGATCGCAATATCGCGATCCACATAATTTCATCGTTCATCTGAATTTCACGGTTCAGCTACATTCCCGCTTCCAAGGAATTCAGCCTTATTTCTTTATCTCCAGTCTTCTGCTCCTCTTAGCTTTCTTCCATCAGTCTTCCTGCTTCCATCAACGAGTGTATGCTCAAATATATAAGTATATACTTATGCATTACGCGCATGGCGCACGGCTGCGCATTGCTCATCGATATTTTCCTCGATTACCTACATAACCACACAACAATACCAGTTATACATACAATATCTGAGTATACCTACCTTCCTACCTTCTCTGCCTTCTCGTGTTCCCCTTGTTCTCAGCAGCCGTGCTCAGGGTTCGCAAAGCGCAAGGAATTTCAGAGCTCTGGCATTCTGTATTATTGATTTTTTTCTTTAATCTTACTTTCACTATTATTTCTGCTTCCTCGTTCTTCTTTTTTCTTTTCTTTTTTTTATTCTTATTAAAATTTTTCTTTATTTCAATCGAATGTGATTATACCGTTGCGTTATATAGTTATGACTTATATATGAATAAAGTTATCTTTACACTTTTCTTCTGTTTGACTTGACGAAATTTTATTCTTATACATATACGCACAGTTTTTTTTAAAAAAATTCTTAAGTATACACTTAAGTCTTTATTTTAACAACTGAATTGTTTATTATTTTTAAAGATGTTCATAATTCACATAATTTTCATAATTATTTAAATATAGTTTGTTATAGTTAATACCTATTTTAATAAAGTATAAGAAAATTAAATTTCTTCAACTATTCTTTTCGTTATATCAATTGTCTTACTTCTATTATTCTATTTTAATTAGTAATGTTCCATAAAATATCAGTATATTTGCTTGTAATAAAATTTTATAGGTTATTGAAACCAAATTATAAGATATCCTCTTTGTCTTACCTTATTTATTTTCACTACTGTATACCTAAATTATTTACTTTAAATTACTTTAATATTGGAGAAAAGGTTTTTTACCATGAATGCATATAACTAGAAGAATATTAATTACAGTTAAACCAGCAAAACCATTTATGTTTATTAATATTTTAACTTATTTTTATTTATGAGAGTTGTTTTACTGTTTTTTTTTCAGAATCAAAATGAGTCTTCCCATATCAAAGAAGGGTAAAGATGATGCAAATCGAGAGGTGTCAGATGTTGCTAAAGACGCAAAAAGTTTTATTGAGAAAATACTAGGAGATGTCAGTAAAACTTCAGCTACAAAGCAAATAATTATTGGAACTACATCAGGATGGTATATTATTTTCATCGCATGAAAATAATTGATAAATAAGACGTAAACACTAACACTTATTCTTCCATTATAGGGCAACTGGCTTTATAACTATGAAAGTTGGAAAAGTTGCTGCATTTGCAGTAGGAGGTGGTATTATTATGTTGCAAATAGCAGCTAATCAGGGATATATAAAGATCAATTGGGATAAGATTCAAAAGAAAGCTGATAAGATTACTGATAAAGTTGAAGAGAAATTAACTGGCGAGGGTCCCAAACTAATGGACAAGGTAAGCATGCTATATCTTAATTACTGTTTCTGCTCTGTTTATACTAGAGAATCATGTACTCAATAAATTTTAACAATATTTATATTTATTAATTGCTACTATCTTTTAATTTCTTTAAAATTAATTTATACACTTATCGTATTATATCAATATAATTTACAAATGTGTATTATAAAGCACATATTTTTAGTAGAATAGGAACAATATTTAGTGGTACTTATTTTATGAAATACTATTAATATAATTAATTTTAAAAAATAGTTTATTATTCTTAAGAAATTAACTAGTATGGTCCTCTAGTGTAAAGGGGGCTCAGGAAATAAAAAATTCAAGCTTTAATATTCGAATCAAAATTGTATATCATTTTCAGGTAGGGCAATTCTGTCGGGAAAACACAATTTTGGCTTCTAGTTTTCTTGGTGGCTTTATAATCGGCTTAGCTTCATGAAATAAAAAATTCTGACTTCTGTAAAAATAAAAACTAAGATTTATATTTTTTTTCACTTAAGTTAACATTAATACGTGACTTAAGGGTGGTCAATTGTTAAAGATAAATCCACTAGTCTAGTTGATTCTCAAATTATTCTTGTTTAGAATAAAAAAACAATTTATGTTTTGAAAAATCAATACTGTTTTATGTTGCCTTTTTAAATTAAAAATTTGAACAATTGTTTTAAAACTTTAATTGAAAAACTATATATGAATTTTAAAATAATATACAGAGAATATGTATAGGTACTGCAGTAGGAACAACCTCCTCCTTTATCTAATTTAAAGTTTTTTTACTGGATAAATTGATTAATATTGTTAAAATGAGTGCAGAGGAAACAAAATAATTTAATATTGACTGATTATGAATTATAAGGATTTATATTATATAATTTTATTTCCAATTATTAAATTTATAAAAAAATTAAATTAAAATTATAAGTACAAATAATAAAGACTTTTATAATCTAATATTTTTTTAAAATTGTATTACAAAACTTTTGAAAAAATATTTTTATTATATGCCATAATCATATGAATTTATAAGTAAATAAGTAACATTTACTAATCAGTCAATAAGAAATTAATTTGTATAGCTATTAATTTTAATTAAAGTAGTGTGAACTAATTTCTTTATTGGCATAAAAGAAATGTCAGCGTATAACTGAAGACTCTCTTTTATGTATCTTTCATAATAAAAAAATTTTTCAAGTTTGAAAAATCTTGTTTATTACTTTTTCTAAATTAGTCATCCTGTGAAGATTATTTCAAAAGTAACAATGTTAAGCTATCTGATAAATTGTTATTAAAAATACATAGATTGAAATTCAGCAAAGAAGAACTTGAACAATGGAAAAGAAATAAGCCGATGGAACAATTTGTCATTTTGAAACGGGAATAGCTGTACACTAAAAATGATGTTACAGGTGGAGAGGTTCGTGGATAAGAAGCTGGATAAAGCGGAGCAGTTGTTAAAGAACGGCGAGTCACGAACCCGTCGCTGGTACCAGAATCTCGTGGGCTGCGAGGAAAGCTTCCGAGTCCGAGAGACCCATTTCTTCCTCCTTTCTTTCGCCGCGGGCCTCGCGATAGGCATGGCCTCGGCCAACTAGGTAAGCGAGTGCTGCGCTTTTATCGTAAATACGCGCAAAAAACCGTTAGCAATTACGCCACCTGAAGAACCTGTCCAGTCTAATGGATCCGAGATCAGTACCGTCGAAGAGCTTATAAGAATCCTCGAGCTTGCCAAGAACAACTTCTACGAATTCAGGTCCTTCTGCCGGGCTTACGTCAAGGAACATTTCTAAGTAACAACAGCTCCTTGCAAAGCGGTTTTTCACTATTCTGTGCATATGAGCCTCGACCGAGTGTTATTTTGCAAAGGTACTACATTTTTTAAGAGAATCTTATTAGTTTATAAATGTCTCCTTTTCCTTTTATTTTAATTGAAAAAGTGTATAAAAAAATGTTTTATACTGAGTTTTAAAGCTCTTTTAAAAAATATTTATATTTTCCTGCTTGTACGACAATCTCATAACGTAACAAATAAAAACAATTTTATATATAATATTTTAAAGCTAAAGTAAAACATTTATTTATCATTTCAAAACTAATAAAATTCTCTTAGAAATTTACAGTCTAAATATTCTAAGCTTAGATCTAGAGAATTTGAACATTACCTTTGCAATTTCAACAGTAAAAAGTATCCATCAGTTATGGCGAGATAAAAAATAATCAAGTACAGAAACGTATTTACTTTCAAAATGCAGCACGAAAAAGAAATAAATGATGAAAGAAGAAAGCAAAGAGATCTTAGTAATTGTACTTTTAGAAATCGTACAAAATTGCTACTTGTCAGCTGTTATTGGAACAATCCTATAGATTAGTCATCAGTTGACATTATATTGAATTTTGCATTGTCTGTTTGTATTTTCAAAAGCTAGTATTCTCAATTTGTTTCGTCAATTATTTGCTATTCTGAAGTTTTTTAATTTTTGGATAATAGCAGCTTCACGAGATTACTTTGCATATTATTTTGGAAAGTTATTAACTGTGTACATATTATATTATCCGTATACTGAATTTAAAAAAGTTTTAACACTCGCTTATATGCACTTAGTCATCCTTCGTCGATTATTTTTTATTTATTGATGTGATTTAATTACTTACAATTGTACTTCTGAAAATAAGAAACGTGAATTTATCGTGTACATCGCAGAAATAACGATGTAAGAGAAAAATGAATGTTTCAGTCTTTCTCGAAAAAATACTTGTTGAATAGTATTTACAGTGTAGCACATAACAAAAAGTCTGTATATTGGATCAAACTGTGACCTTGTGCTTTCACAAGACATTAAACGATATTTAGATCACAATAAACAATATATATATCATATAAAAAACTAAACTTTATTTGTTTCTTATCATTATTTTCCAAATCTAACTAAAACTGTTTCAGGCACTGCATTATTATGTTTCTTAACCTTCGTCTTAATTTTTGATCACCTTTACAAAATATGTGAGTTGAATTATCGCCAATTTGAATAATTGTGTCTTGCTCTAGCTGTAAGTAGAATAAAATAATCAATTTCAATGAAATTATAATTTAATTTAAATTATATATTGATTCTATGTACGTACCAAGTGAATACTAACAGATGTAGGAGAATGCTGTAACTTTGCACCTGTAATACCTTCCTGATTAAGTTTTTGCAAAAACTCTTGAGGATCTAAAGTTCCATACTCATGCCTCCTTTCTTTTAATACATCTTCTTTAGTTGGTATGGAGTTGTTTGAAGATGATCTTCGTTTCCTATCAGCACTGGGCTTATCTTCAATATTCTGTGTAAAAATAGTTTCAATCAAATTTTCAATCTAAAATTTTCGCTATTATGAATTTACACTACATAAGAAATATTACCTTAATTGTATAAACGTTATCTTTAACTTCCAGTTCTCCAGTAACTGAAGCTAAACTTAGACCGGGCCTAACTTCACTAGGAATTATATTTTCAGCTAATTCTGGCTCGATGAAAACACGTCCTCTTTTTCTTTTCATTGGCAATTTGATTACTTCACCTCTTTTGAAAGTTATTAACGGTTTTTCCTGCGATTAGTAGAAACTATTCATTATTATTCTGCTTATTATTTGAATAACTAAAGGTCCTTACCCCAACTGGTTCAATAACAAGATCAGTCCTGTGAGGTGCTGTTATAGGTGCTTGAATATATCGTTCGGGTATCACAAGATTTTCTGGTTTCAAGTCTTTTATTAATTTGTTAGCCTGTGTAAAATTCAATGATGTATCTATTGGACAATGTACTGCTTTCATAGCCAAAGGTTGAAATGGTGCTAATGCTTCATGATATGGAAAATCAGGTTCTAAAAAAAAAATATAAAAATTCTAAGTACATAAATAATTATAGTTATAAAACAATAGTTTATTTTTATCAGTATTTTACCAGTAAAAATTACTGTATGCTGGGGATGATTTCCCCACAATTGAATAAAATGAACCGCATCTCCAAACCGAAGACTAGGATGTCCACAAAATACAACACAGGGTTGCCTGTAATCTGTACTAAAGCCTTCTGCATATGTTGAGGTGTAATGTTTCAATCTAGCATTTTTTACAAGAAAAGCATGTGGGAAGGGTTCTTCTGGAAGGTACACTTTACTTTGCTTATTCGTTGAAAGCCATTCTGCCAAAATATTTGAATAAGCTAGCGATGTTTCTGCAACAGGTGATATGAAAAATAGAGGTACTTGAGAGAAACCTGATTTATCCAAGTGAGAACTGAGACACTCAAACAAATCATACACTACACCAGATGGATAACAAGGAATCAAAACACATCCCCCTGAACGTAATGTCATAGCTGAAATATAAATAGAAATAATTTTTAATTTATATATATCAGTGAAGATTCTTTTACATAGGATTTAAACAGTAAAGAAATATCCCTACCAACTGTCATACACAATTCACCCAACATTGTATCAGGGTTAGCTGTAGGCATTTGAGCCAAGCCTGTAAGAATGAGCAAATTTGCATGTTTTAAAGTTGTCTGTTCCATAGGTCGTGGATGTGTTGTTAAAGTAGACGATCCACTAACATAAGCAACTTTTTCATGATCACTAGATATTAGCCAATTACTACTTCCTAAACAATATCCAGAACTTATTGGAGTCACAGTCAAAGCACCATAAATGTCTAATTTCTGGTCATAGCCAACCAACTGAATATTAGCTAATGCTGAATTTACAGCTGCCATTGAATATATATGCTTCCATGATTTTGGTTTTAAGGCATCTGCCAAAGGTGGTGGAAGCACATGCAGTATTTCTTTCCAATGTCTGGCCATTGTATCTCTTGGTGCTTGTTCAATGTACTCCACTAGTTCTTCCATAAAAAATCTCCCTATTTGAAGAGTTGGTTCTGTTGCATATATTACACCATTAAAACCTGTACCTTCTGTTATAAATGGTAATGCTAGCATACAAGTGTAATTAGATATAAGAATAGCATCTATCTCTGAAAAATCAATAATTTTTTCTAAAGGTGGACAAAACTCTGGAGTTGAATCAACAAATACTCTTCCACAGCATTCTTTTAATTCCTAAAAGATAGATAACTAATATAAACATATTATAAAATATAAAAAGTAAGTAAATAAACTTAAATTTACTCCTTCAATTTGCCAATCTTGGTAATTGTCACGGGGTACCCAATTTGCTAATGAGTTAAATTTAGCACTAGGTACCATTGGCATTGGCATAAAATTCAATACTGACTGCATATTTAAACCACAATCGAGCATTAGTGTAATTCCCTTGAATGTGAGAACCAAACATGGTTTCGTTGGCTCGCTTGATAAACAATACTGTGGATTAAAAAATATTAGTTTAATCATAATTCTATCTTAATAATCATGGTATAAACTAATTGCAATGGTTTTAATCAAATGTAATATAATAAATTTTAGGTTAAGAAAAACACTATAAACATTAAAAATGTATAAAGTCCAATTGGTTATTAAATAAAGTTTTACACTTACTAGTTTCATCTTAGTTTTTTTTATCTAAAATAGTATACGTATAAAAATTTTAATTTTTTTTTTCATTTTTTACATTAAATCTTTTTTCTTCTCATTTCTAGTTTCTGTAAGGAACCATCCGAAACTATTAACATTCATACCTTCTCTAATTCCTGCGCTGTAAATGACCCGTCCACGGACCACCGGACCACGGTTCGACTACGCTATGTATTATGTATACCTCTTCATACCGAGCGTCGGTACATGTACATTATAATATATATGAACACGACTTTATAAAAGCGCGAAAATACGAAATGTAAAATGTGTCTGTTAATTAATCACTAAAATAAGTGCAGTTATATGTATCTACATATAACTGCACGAACTGCACAAGTTGAATATGCAGTGTATTGAAATTCAAATTGCAGACGTCAGTGTCAAACCAACGTATGTATATGTATATATACACGGTTTTCTTTTCACTTCCAACTGAATTCTATTAGATAATGCGCAAATTTTAAGTAATTCATTAAAGTCTGTTTCTTATATTTATTTCTCAAAATTTTAAACAAATATAATATTAACATAAATCTATAATTTAATTCTAATTAAGATTACCTTTATATAACAGATAATAATCTTTCATTCGAAAAAGTTGTATTAATGGCATTAAATGCTTTATATCGTACACCAAGTGACACTATACATCCTTATCAGCTTTCCATGGAATTAAAGTTCAAAATTATCTATATCAAATTTCGTTAGTAATTTTAAATGAATACCTATTACAATTAGCTATTAATCCAAAGAAGATTTTTTAATCTAATAAGTCTCTAATTACAGCTCTTACGTTATTCTTGATTTTTATCTCTTATAGCTTCTTTTCGGGCCAGTAACTTTAGTAAGTTTAGTTTTCAAGTAATTAAAGTTTCTGTAAATACTAACTTTCCCCTTCATTTTTCTTTAAATTCTCCTATTATAGTTTCTTGCTAGTATCCATTTCATAAGATCCCGAGTCTCGTGTTCACTTGCTTCCGACTAAAAATTATTTTGCAAAATGAAATTCATGACCTGTAGACTGTGGTGTCTCCTTGAAGCTTGTTAACAATTTCTATTGAACTATTCACTTCACATATAAAACTTTTTAGGTCGGGTAAACCTTTAAGATTATGAATACAAACATAAGAAAAGAAACTGTCTCTATTTCCGTAATTTTGAAATTTATTATTTACCTTTACTAAAACAAAAGATTGATTGTTCTTCAGTTGCATATTTTATACCAGTCTGAAAACCTTTTAAGAAAAATTTAAATATGCAAGCATATGACAAAAGGTACACAACGCAAGAAAAATATTCATTTTGTAAATTTATAGTCGAATATATATACTGTTATAATCCAAGAGCCTGCAACCATTTTCAATGTCTAACTTTCTTAATCTGATGTTGAAAAGTATTTTGTATACTCGCGTGAAGTGGAACAACCCTAAAAGAGCAATATAGACTTCCAGTAGATTTACCTAAACATTTCTTACTCGGACTAAATACTAAACATAATTAATTTCAAACTTAATAAAGTTACACACTAAAATCATCTCAAGCTCTCGAACTATTAAAAAATTGTACAATGCTACAAATCTTACATTTGTTTCATTGTATACTTGTCTAACTTTTCTGTAATATGAGCTTTTTTTAATTCTTCTTTTTTTTTTGACGTAAAAAATGAAAAAGTAGATATCGAAGTTAAGTTTCAAACATGTTCAAAAATTTAAAATTTCTTCAAATCCTGTTCATTTTTATTCTCTCTAAACATTTTGAAACGAAATTAAATAATATAATAATCTTTCACAAGTAATGTCCGAAATTGGAATTTAAATAAGAAAATTTTTATTTATTTTTGTATAAAAATGTTCCTAATTCCAGTCTAAATAAATCAAAGATAAACTATTTTAAACAAATTAAAATATTTTTGCACAATTTAAAACAAAAATGTTTTACACCAGGGATAGTTTCATTCCTGTGATTGAAAAAATGTTAATTTTAATTTTTTAGATCATATTGCCATTTATGTAGCTTCTTATAACTCTTTACTAAAGTTGCAGTACAAATTTTATTTAATTATTTATATTAAATGATATATATACGTATATATATTTTGTAAATAGTTGAAATAATTCAATTCAATAATTTTAATACATTAATCATATAATGTAACAAAAAGCAGTATGTAACTAACAAATGACTTGATTCACATGTGCTGTGAATTGACATTAAATTAATATAAATGATAAATGAATTAATAATAATTTCCATTTATCGTACAGTATCCACTAGCGGTTAAAATCAATTGAAATCGACTCTTACCGAAATAAAAAATCGGTATTGATTTTTCATGGAATGAACTATCCTACTTATCTACATAATGAATAATTCCTTATAAAAAGGTTAAAATAAAGAAGTAAATTACAAAAGGGAAAAGTAATGCGAAAAGAATTAGGGCCAGACATCTTCGCGGCGGTTTTGCAATTTCATAGCGCGCAATCTAACTCGCTCCTTGCGCTCAGCCATCACTTGTCGCATGATGAGGTCCTGCGTTTCCGGCGTTAAATGAGCTATGGATTTGGCTAGTTGAAGAATTTCTTGCACAGGATCAGCATCTAAGTCCACATCTTCAAAAGTATTCGCTACCTTACGACAGTCCAGTCCGTCATTTCGATTCTCTGATCTGCTGGCTCGTGCCTTGTAATCGCGTTCTCGCTCTTCCCCACGATAAGAGGCGCCCTCCTTACGCTCTCTGCTCTCCTTATAATACTCTGCTCTGGATTCGCGGTCATAATGCGAGTAGTTGTCTTCATACTCCCTATCCTCTTGTTGACTGTTTAAACGAGCATCGCGTTCTTCGTCGTCAGACCGTCTATCGTAATAATTATTGCTAGAGTTGTATTCGCTATGAATGTATACATCTTGCTCTCTGTCTCGATACGACTGCTCAGTCTGCCTTCGATCATGAAAGTCCGCAGCACGAGTGTAAACTTCCTGAGAATCCTGGCTGTGATTGGAACGACGCAGCTCGCGCGCTCGATCATCTTCATAAATGAGTTCGCGTAACACCTCGTCGCAGGCATCGTCGTTCTCGTCCCTCTCCGCACCGAACATCGATTCGTCCACTACCTCCTCGGGCTCGACCTCTTCACCTCGTTCGCGAGCTTGAAGCCGTAGCAGGTACTCATTGTGAGCCCGACTACAGCGGGGACAAGACCTTAGGTCTTCACCGCGACGGCCACAGTTGTTACAGTAACGTGCAGTTAATGGTCGTGGGCACTCGTGCTGTGAATGACCTTGCTGCCAGCAATTAAAGCAGGCTCGTGGTGGAGGATCACGCGTCACGTCTGTTGGAATTGCCTCCAAATTCCCAAACATTGATCCTGATCGTTTTACTGCTGGTCGACGTCGTCGCTTTCCACTTCTACTTTTATTTTTAGCCAGGCCATTTGTACTGCTATCGGATGTCTTGTAAGGTCTGCCGGTACTAGGTGACACTCGCTCACCTAGACGATTTACATATTCAACAGTTGGAGTACGAGAATCTAATCGACCACTTGTCTGAATCTGACCACCTAGGCGCTGATATGCACTTGTTTGCATTTTCACAGCAATTGGATATTCAGCAAAACCTTGGAAAACAATATTTTTATAATTATTTATACTTATCAGAATGCTAAATTTATTTTTAAAAAATAATACAATAAGGTTTTTGTACTCATTGTGTAAAGATCCAATCATAAATGAAGACAAAAATTTGGTTTACGTGCAAGCTGCTTTAAAAAATTGAATCACAAATAAATCATAAATCATCCAAATTTTTATCATTATTTGCTTTGAAGTCTATATTGCATATACTCAAAAGATCACGGAAAAATAAATTTGCTCTTTTTAGTTATAAACTAAACTTTGATATGTAAAGTGAAATTAATGTTTATTAATAGGTTGAATGCTACACGGTACAAAAATGTACCACAAAAATTTTTCTTCTTAACGGATATAAATGTTATTCAGGAAAACTATTGTTTGGCAAATTCTTAGCACTCAACCTATTAAATAGAGCAAAGAACCTTATTTATAAAAGTGCAGTTGTATTGTAATTAATTAATATTATACATTTTATTATAGTATCTTATTATGCAAATTAAAAATAATACATATTTTATATTTTAAACGATTTAAACCTTAATAATACTTTTATACTCACTTACTGATAATGATATCACGCTACAATCTAATATTCCTGCAAATTGCCAAGTGCTTCAGTATTCTCAGTTTTGCAAATTGAGCTACTATTTATCCCAGAAGTTATAAGAAACATATATCAAATGAATAATATTAAGCGATCTCTCTTCTTTGTATCTTTGTACATGAATAAAAAAGCAAACTCGAAATTGTAAGACGAAATAGTGAAAAAGGTTAGGAAAGAATCGCGGAAGCACGGAGGTGCTGCCATGAGAATATGAAACTAGAGATAGGTAGAAACATTCATGTTTTGCGACGACCAAGCCAGAACTATAAAGTACGAGAAGCAATTCTACAATAGTTTGCTCTGCTGTTCTGCTATGGTCATTAATTAGGATTATTAAGAGCGACGATCCCTGTCAGTAAATAAATAAAAATATTATAAAATGTAATAAATAATGAATAAATAATGTAATAATAAATAAATAATGTAAATATTATAAAACGTTTTGTAAAAGTTTATAAAACTTTTAAAAACGTAACGTTACAACGATAAAACAACTTTCATTTCTAACGTCGCAACATTAAAATTCTAACGTTGTTTCAAAGTTCAGTGCTGTCAGGGATACTATCGACACTGTTCGTTTTTTTAATTGTGGAAAGTTATGATTTTAAAGCACTACTAGTCATCAATGTATTAATGAAAGACTAACTATAAAAGTATACTATATTTTTTTGTATTGATAATCTTAAAAAAAATTCGAGGTTGCTACAAAAAAATGTATAAATTATGTTAAAACGTTCAAATAAATATATACTTGCATCATAAAATGTTTAAAACATTACTTTTATCATTGTTACTCATCATTTATTCAAGTAGTTACTGTTTTATTTATCGCAGATGGGGTGTGAATAACTACTTTAATAAATGAAAACTTTTCTAAATCTATTAAATTTATTAATAGTTATTTTCTACAGTCATCAGATGGTGTGGGTAAAACGAACAAAAGCAACATTTTTTTTATAATATAAACATTTTTCTTATTCAAACGTATGTTCTTACATTTACACAGTACAAAAAATTATATTCAGACCCGCCGGCCCGCGGTTTCACAATTGAACTGCTGTGACTTGGGGACGGCCGACTTAGAGTTTCGTTTTTCCAGTAGACACCGGGGAGATGTGTACTTTTTGTTTACATTACTCATGTTTTCGCACGCATCGAGTCAACCACTGTACAGTTACATATTCCTTTTTTTTCACAACGCATAGTCACTTACTATTGTAACAATCATATATTAACCGGTGAAATGATTTTAATTAAATTTAATCAACACAAATTAAAAAATAACCCAAAATAACGCAATGCTATGGAAGCTACGTTGTATTAATTGATCGAGATTTAACAGAATTTTCAATCCGCCCCCAATACACGACTCTTTTCAATCTTTCCCTTAATTTTTTGTAGCAGAAATTGGATATATGCCATGGGTCGAACACATTTTTCTCATCTGCTTTCTTTTTGTGATTAAATTTCAGTTTAATCTCGCTCAATATATCTACTCACTTGCACACTATGCAACTTGAATCGTTTTCTCTTTTGCCTATTTTTTTTATTAAAATTAATAATGATGATGGTGATAAAAATGACAGTCATGATAATTTCAACGATAACGACTGCATCGACGCTGATGACGATATGATGTAATAATAATAATAGTAATAATAATAATTGTAGTAATAGAAATAATAATTAATGATAAAAATAATAAAAGAACTAAAAACGTACACATTCCTGCAGGTAATCTCTCCCGATCATTCATTTATTTTTATTACTTGGCATATTTGACAACATTTAAACATTTACATATCATATTTTTTGCAATTAACTATGTCGTTATGATTGGAATACTAATAATAATTAACAATTCACCAATTTTCACAGAAACTGACAACTTATTAATAAAATAAGATTCAGATGAAATAAAAAAACTTGAATGCACAATGCATGATCTCGAGGAAGAAAGCTATCTATCTAAATGTATGTAGTAGTGCATCTTGCTCTTTTCTGAAGTGTTTATTGTTACTTTAATTTTTTCTATTTGTTTACTTAAATTTCTTAATTTTAAGTATAATTCTAATCCTTCCATTCTTTCGTATTTATAATATGCAGATGCGACTTATTTATACTATTTATATATTTATATGCATATATGTATAGCAATCGATATTTACATTATAGGACGAGCATTTTCACTCATTAATTTACTTCATTTAAGTATTAATCATCAATTTCCTTTTCATTCGCTTCTTTTTAATAACAGAAATGAATAGTAATACACAGAATACGGATTCATTTATTCGCTTTATATTATTATTCTTACGTGTAATATTCTTTCTACATACCTTTTATACACACTGCCCTCGTATATTGCGAATATCAATAGTGTATGTCACACAATGTGAAAACGCAAGTTTTGCGTTTTAACTTGCTAAATTTATTTTTAAAGGAGAAGCTACTTTTCACGTTCTTAGTTATGCTTCGTAAATTAGTTAAAGTACTTTAACACGTATTAATGTGTTTTTCCTTTACTTTGCAGTTTTTATTTACGATTTGCTTTACGCTTGTTGTAAGACAAACATATATTGAGATCAGAGAAATTGCCGATTCCAAATTCTTCTACGAAACTCAAACATGCATATATTCATTTCCATTAAGTTTACACTGATTGCGACTGTAGAATAAAATAACTAAAAAACGATAGAGCGCCTTTCTTTCGGAAAAAATTAAACGATTAAAGTATTGTTGGCACCTTACAAAAATACTTGATTCTCGAAAGAAGAAGTAAGCGAAACGATATGAATTGAAAGAGGACGAAAAATATTTCGCACTATTTTCGGACGGCTGGAAAATGTTGTTTTCAAGATTTGCGTAACAAAAAGTAGAGGGGAGATGGACGTACGATTTGCATACTCGAGGCAGTGTATTAATTCATTTTTCTTTCACAAGGCAATTTATCAATTCATCTATCGCTGCCATTCCTTCAATCACACCCTTACATTCTCACTTAATACAACCCGAAATGAAATGCTATACAAGTACTATTCACGTGCACACTCCGAACGAGCATTCCTGTATGCACGCGATGTACAAACTTAAAAACGCACCTCTTACTAATTGCACAATATGTTCTCTTTAATCTATCCCCTATAGAAGAAAATGAAATAGAAAGTATTTTATTCGATTTATCCTCTCCCCTCCCAAGAAAAAAATCTCGTGTAATTGTCATTCTCTATTTTCTATTATCGTCAAACGATAGAAAAAGTTCTTTACATCTAGAAATTTCTAATTTCATTTCACGTTTCTTTCACTCTATCAATTCTATAGACAAAATTCAGTGTTTATTGGATACAGGCACGATATCAATTATAATTACAAACCTACACATTACGATCCAAAGTTTCATATTCGGTAGTGTATCGATTCTAGACTCTTTTCTATATCACAATAATACGCGTATGAGCCGTGGGCGATCACGAGACCACTTCTCCGCGATTCAGGCGGTGGACATCACGTAATTCCTCTAGGTAAAATAATATATATCACAAAAGAGATCCGCCTATCTCGATATTTTGGCCAAAGTCTTTCGAGACCTGTTTGGTCAACGTCAGCTTGAAACTTACGACATAATTTCGGTCGTTTGTCCAACAGACGTTCAACATTACGTGCCATCGCTTTTCTCCACCTTAATTTTTGTCTTTGACTCAGACGCAGATGTTGTCGTTGACGTTGTTACACCAGATACTGATGTCGATACTGATGCAGGCGCATTCAAGGCAATGTTAGACTTCTCCATCTTGATTGTGGATAATGTCTCTTCCTTGACAGATTCGAGACACGTGAGTGAATCTTTGACTGCGTGATATATGATGTTCTTTATTTGCAACTTATCCTCATGGTTTGTGTGTGTATCGGAGAGTGCTCGGAACTCCTGAGTTAAATGGAAGCAGTGCGAGATATTCTCTGGAGATACGAAATCCTCCGCTACCTTGATGCAGTTGTGCAGATTGCGAACCTGGTGTGGCGCACCCGCTGGGACAAAAACTGCATCACCAAGACACTGCACTATCGCATATCTGCAATAATCATTATTCATCAATGGATTACTTGCTATAGCCCTTTGGCTTCATTACGATGTATAAAGATGATTAATTAACTTACCCTTCGACACCATAATCACGGTACAGTCTTTCACGAAGTGGGCCATCCAGGTAGAAGCTTTGATCGTGTATAGGATCATGGTGAGGCTCCAGACGGGCTCCTCTTTCCAACGCCACTGCATTTAACATATCACGAATTTTGTCGGCATCGCGCGCTGCGTAAATGTGCCACAATGCACCTGGTACTTCACCCTTTTCTCGAACCCTTCTTCGCGTCAGTATATCACAGCCTGCTTCATCTATCGCCTTTAGAGCCTCTACAATTTTTAGAAAAATAAAATTAACTTGTGCAACATTTTTATATCATAATAATTAAAAAACTATCTTATAATCTTATAGTAATTAATTAAAATTTCATTAGATTGTACCTTTAACGTGTTCCTCGCGATCGCCATCCTTGGATATGCCAACGTAAACCATTACATTGACAGCATCGGATACGTCCAGGTGTAGGTTAGTAGTTCCTTTGTCAGGATAGAGAGCCGAGCCGTAAGCATTGTACATTTTAGGTCCAAGATCGGGCCTAGTAAAAGTATCGGGTAATCGACTGGTGAGGTTCAATCTTCCGTATCGATGGGTATACTCAGACAAAGGTACACATTTCATCAGATCTGCAAAACGGGTCGGCAAAATATCGGCGAAATCACCACGAGATGGCCAATCCTTCAATTTAAGAAGCATAGCATTGCCTTGATCGTCTTTAAGGCGTTTTGATGAATGCTCAAAACCTTCCCAGAATTTCCACATAGGTTGTTTGGGGACAAGATTGCCAGTCATGCAATTGACTAGATCACTTTTCTATCTTTCGAAATCTTTGGAAAAACTGTCTGGATGCCAGAGATCTTTGTCAAGATGCTTGTGTACATCTGATACGAGAACAGGTTGACCACGCTTCCACTGATCCTGAAAGATTCGGTAATTCTTCGGATTGTTGGGATCTTGCAATCGCAGCAACTTTCCGTCGCAAAGCCACGAATGCGGTACTTCTGGATATAAAAGTTTACTTTCAGTCAAGGTCATTATACGGATAGGCAATGGTTCACGCCCACGCTGTGGACACTTGTATCGACGCACAAAATGTTTCAATTCCCGTGGTTTTTCGTCGTCTATCCCTGACCCTTCCTCTTTCTGTAATAGGAAATTATCTAGTTATTGATAAGAAAAAACGAAAGTACATTAATAAAATTACGTATTTTTAAAATGTAATCAGTGTTAAAAAGCTCGTATAAAAGCTATCATTTTCTAATCAAGAGATTTAAAATAATTCATCATGAAATTGAAATAAGTGTAACATTACTTTACAGCACACTACTCGATAGTTAATCTCACCTTAAAGCTATGTTCGATAGCACTACTAATAACCATGTTAATGTTGTCCATCTTAGACTTCTTGCCTGGTTTAGTGAGGCTATTTTGAGAGTTTGGAGTGGTGCTAGTATTAGGTGCAGAAGTGCTGCTGCTGCTGCTACTGTTGACGCCGCCTACGGTACCGTCTTCTGTGTTTGCACTAGCCGTGGCGTTATCGGGCGAGTTAGACCTAGAACCACTGGACTTGTGCGATGGTCGGATAAGTAGTTCACGGAGCGTTGAATGATTGCCCTCTTGATCCTCATCCGAGTCTGTATCTGAATCCGAATCATTCTTGTCTTGATTTTGTAACGCCACATCAGCTAACCAACTTAATGGTGATTTTTTGCTATCCTCTTCATTGCTGCGACTTGTTTCGCCAGTGCTACCTTCGCTACTTTCCTTCTTGCACTGTTGTTCTTGCTGCAATCAACAGAAAAGAACTCAGATGAATTAAGTTATTTTTTCCTTTTTTTTTTAAATTAATTGTTCAGTTTACTTATTGTTATTTAGTTTACTTATTAGTTGACCAGTTCTTACCTTAATCACCTTAGACTCTTGCTGAGCGTTACCGTTCATAATGGCCACAAGGTCACCCTTAATGAGAGCGCGCAAATGTTCATTAGGGGATTTGGTCGATACGTTATCACAGCTACAGAGCTTCGGTATACCCCATTCGATACGACATTCGTGTAATCGTTGGTCGATCTGTATCAAACAGTCGGCTGGTATGATCTGAGTAAGCAACAATTGCTCTGGTACGTGTGTTTGACGATTCGCGCACAATAGCCATGAATATTTGTCGCGACCCTTTCCACTCTCTGTCCATACCACCGTTTTATTCTTGCGAGCTTCGTAGCAATCAATGCACACGACAAATCCACATTTACCACATGTCCAATGGTAATTGAAAAGCGTTGTGTCACACAAGTCACACATCTCGCGCACCCCCTTCACCACTCGTTTCCAAATTACTGACTGTTCACCAAGCTCTGATCCTACTGAAATAATACAACTAGTTACAATTTGTAGCACGCAAAAATCGTAGTATAAAAAAAGTCAATTTTTTTCAAATAATATTTAAACATCTTATCGAGCAAAAAGTATCTATTAAAGTAATCAACTCATAATAATTCGATAAATCAGTGGCATTACCTCTTAATGAATGTTCTTCTAAAACATTCTTTTCTTGATGTATAAGATCACAAAACTGATCTCCAACTTGACGAATAATTTGATATGCCAACTCTATATCAAAATCTCCTTTGATTTCAGAATCTTTTTTACCATCTTTTTGAGTCTCTTCTGTATATTTGTCTCTCTTGATGAGTCTGTTGTCTTTACCAGGTAGCCAAAGCTGTATATCATTCTGAAATGAAAAAAAAAATCGTGAAACTTATTCTAGAAATTAAAATATTATTAAGTTTTGAAATATGCTTACTTCGTCAGCATCTACATAAGGATCATTAAAGCCTGCCATTACAAGTGTCCCTGACTTAGTGTATTGCATTCTTCTGAATGCATAGAATCTGCAAAATACCGTTATACTTCTGACGGAACATATTTTATCGCGCTGATTAGGAGTAAGTCTACATTCACGACACTTGGATATTCTTGTACACGAATATCGTATACACAGATCATCTTGTATCCAGCTTTGACCAGTCTTTATTAATTTTTCTTCATCTGGCTTATCTTCCATTGTACTAATTCGATTATTTCTTCTCTTTTTATTCTTATTACTACCACCCCCTGACTTGCTATTTTCTATTCGCTTTTTCTTTTGACGAGGTTGATAGTCTTCTTCTTCTTCTTCTTCTTCCTCTTTTGCTTTAACATCTTTTGTGGTCCTTGGTTTTCTTCCTCGTTTTTTAGGGACCTTTTTATTCCCTAGAAACAAAATTAAATTCCTTTTTAAATATTAATCTAAGAAGGCACTAAAAAATTAATTTATAGTATATATAATTCAGAGTTAAAAAGCTCATTATGATCATAATTAATTTCAATCTTGTAATAAAATTTTCATCATTCATGTTTACCAATAACTTTTTCATTTATTAATATAAAAAAGAAAAATTTATAAAACAAAAACTCATGCAAAATGATATTGTACTCTTTGATTATGAAAAAAATTTACATTAAAACAAATACTTTGGTTGCATTTGCTTAATCTGAAAAACTTACAAACCTGCTGGTTGCAAATCTTTGATTTGTGATTAAGCAAATAAAGTATTGATCAGTAAGAAAAATAATAATTTTAAACTAATAAACTTATCAAATTTATTTTCATCATTATACAAGTGATGTAAAAAAAAAAAAAAAAAAAATTCAAAATAAAATGAAAATCAAAATTAGTTTAAAAAGTTTTAATGTAAAATGGTTTATTTTCGAACACTAGTAGCAATCCAAATTGTACCTGAAAGGATTATTATAATTATTATAATTATGTTTTTCATTACTTTATGTAAACCTTCAACTGCGCATATTCTATGAAAAACCAGATACTATGCAGGTTAGGGACGATCAGTATTAAAATGATTTTATAACGCTAAATCAAAAGGAAGGAAAAATCACCTTGTTAAATATAAGCGGTACAGAAACAAGAAATTATTTTAAAGTTTTATATGATTGATGTATTTGTTGTAGTGTTCACAAAGGCATGGAAAAAAGCGGAAAAAATGGAGAAAAAGATGTCATAAGTTCATACTGCCAAAACACTGAACCCAATTCTAGAGATTTTTTCATTCATACAACCATTGAAAAAGAAACACCAGCACAAAATGGTTTTCATTTTTAATAACCAAGAGCCCCAGTTATAAATTAGCTTTCCCTGCACTAATTTCACATTTTAATCTGTAGGTTATTCTTTAGTCTTTAGTATTAAAAATAATGATTTTTTTGCGAATCTTGATCTATCCGTAAACTAACCATTTCCCGAGGTTTTGAAGGTATCGATCGTTGACAATTGCATGACAGCTCGAGCAGGGAATCTCTGTTCACTGGAGTCGCTCACTGATCCAGCCTCGCTCTCGTTGCTGGACTCGCTACCAGCAGCAGTACTTCCTCTACCCTGCTTCTGTTTCTTTCTGCGACGCTGATCCTGGACGGTTGTTTGTTGTTTCCAGGTGGCTCCTTTCTTTCGTTTTACCTACCACACAGATATAGGATTATTTATAGTAGTTCAGGCAAATCATGCTCTTTCTAAAGTCTCCCCTTGTGTTTCCTTTGTCTCATTTAACAAAATATTAATTCAATGATTGGAACAATTGTTACAGAATAGTAACAAATGTAAAAATAGAATCTTGATGTACTAGTTGTAGCCAACTTTAAACACCTTTGTTACCGTTGTTCTTAAATATAAAATGACAAATACATGTATGTATGTGTATGTGTTCGTATATGTATATGTATGAGAATAATTGTTTCTCGATGAGCACCTCCTCATTTTACCATACAGCCATACTTGTTTTGAGATTTGATAGAAAAGAAAAAAAGACATTCCCGAGTGAGCCGAATGAACCTTTATAGACAAAGAATCTAAGGTTCAGAGAGTATAAGAGAGTAAGAGAATAAGAGTGTGGTTATGTAAGAGAGGACGCTAAAGTGTACGAGAGAAAGGATGCTTCGCAAATCGCAATAAACGAGATAAATGTAACTGTAAAACAGATTGAAAAACATGGAATTTAAAGTTGTGTTTAACACAACCAAGAAAGTTAGGCAACTCGTTGTCTTGTTCGCGTCTTGCACTCTCGCATAATCGCGACGTTAGTCCATGTGACGATATGACGCTACCGCAGCTCTTTTCTAGGTTAAAAAAGGCGGTGTGAAAACATACCAACAGCTCGCTTGTATAAATCACTTTATTCTCCATGATGCTTCTCACACTTTAATTTTTTTACTTAATACAAACGAAATGAAACTACTCCGAAAGCCACAACAACAATGCAGTCAGCAGAAAGTTGAAAATGAAAAACAAGGGTCGAACACTCGAGTATACGCCGATGGAACTATTGTTGCAGAGCGGCTGAGTATAACGCGCACGCGACTATCTGCACAACTGCAATGGCGTGCCGAGTTCCATACAATATAGCTAATACAAGACATGTCTGGCGTCGCCACCTATAGTATTCAAAATGGACACGCGTAAATGCTTTGGGCTCTGGCATTAATGTGTTACCAATTCACCATGTAACCTGCAGCCCAACAAATCTTAATAATCGAATTTTTACATCAACAAATACTTATATTGCTTTTTTACTTTTTATTTATTAGCTCATGTTTCAAATTGGGACGTGTTTTTCGTTTCATCGCTTATAGGTATATAGTAAATCAGCTAACTCACTCGTAACTTACAATATTTCCAAAACTTACAAAAATTAAACATATTTTTACTTGTATTTAAATTTAATTCAAACTTTTTATCAAAACAGCATTATAAAAGGAAATCGCAATAACTTTTGATAATAATGTGTCGAATTCAGTACTAATTTTTTTTCCTTTGTTTTGAATTTTAAATACTTGATTGATTTCTTGATTTCTTTATCACTTAAAATAATTTACTCACAATTTCAAATATTTTTTCTCATTGCTTTTTTCAGTTGCACTACTTTATTAAAGTACAACTATTAAAAAAGTTATTGAATCAAGTTGAAGTAATTAATTTATTTTAATACTAAATATACTTATTTCGTAAAGAATAAATTTTTAATAGTTGTATGACATATAGCCAAAAAGAAAAAATATATTATTTTAAATTTTATTAATATCAACCATCTTAAAAAAGAAAATATTTGTTGCTATGCTATTTCCTTCATCAGTTATCAAATTAGATTTTTACCAAACTAAAAACAAACATCACCCACTGTATATAAGAAGCTGGCTAGCAACTTGCAATTATTTCGAAAATTCCATTCATATAAAATGACAAAATTTTTTTAATATAAATGAAAAAATCTCTAGGATACACCATTTTTTCTCACTAATGTATACACCCACAGAAACATTAAAAAGAAAGCACAAAGATGGTTTTTAGCTTATAAAGAGTCATGATGAATAAAAAGTATTAAATGAGGTCAACACAAATTTGCACACAAAATAAATCTGCAAAATAAGCTCTTTTAATGCAAGTAATTTATCTTAAAATAAAAAAATAATTGAGCAAATGAATAATGTAAATACATAAAAAAACAGGAGATCATGCCCAATCGACTTGATATTGATTTAGTTATAAATTTTAAGTGTACCATGTGATTTTAGATTTTGATGCGTATAATTTGAGATGCAGAATTTGATGTACAGGTTCATGTGAATGTTGACTGGGCAAAAAACCTGTAAATACAACGACTTACGTATATTATAAAGATTACTCAGTGTAGTGAATATCGTTATATTTACAGTAGCATCAACAAATAGTTTTATCCACACAATTTGTCTAATTAATGTTGCACGATTTAACAAATTTATGTGTCTCAAAAGAATGTCCAATGTTTTTATAGTGTAATAAAAAAGAAAGAAAACATATATTAAATGTATGCACAGAAATTGTTATTATCTATCGATGTCAATATTTATTTACTGCATGCAAAGCAAATAAGATAATGCATTGCAATGTAATAACAAGAGTAAAGATTCAAATTTCAGTTATTACAACATATTATTATTATTTTTATTATTATTATTATTATTGAAGTTAATCTTAAAAAACTGTAAATAAATTAAATAAATCAATGACTTTTGTTCTGACGCAGTAAAAAAACAAAATTAGGAAATAATGGAAAAGTGGCATGTAATAATAATGTCAATGCTAAGCATGTAAGTCTTAAGATTAATATTTTATGAGTTAATGACACGGTGATTGGGAAAAATAAAAAGGAGAGTTGCTGCGAGAGGTTTATATAAAAAATGCATACCTTTGATGGCTTGCGCTTAGGTGGAGCTTTTCGTTCAGGCTCACTGTTGGACGAATCCTCGTGGAGACTCTCCGAATTGGCAGTTGCCGCCGTAGGAGGAACAGTTGTTGCTACTGCATGCCCGTTCATAGACTCTTTAACTGGTGTTTTACGCGCTTTCATTGCCACCTTTGACTTGTTGATGCTATTCACAGCCATGCTGCCTATATTGTGAATCGAGTTGACTGCACTTGGCAGATTTGTGCTTGACGTTGTTGTCGAACCCGACGATGAGCCTGATGATACGGTTGTTGTTGTGCTCGTAGACGAGTTCGATCCAGAGTTCGATGTGCTTTCCTTATCTTTACCTAATTAGTACCATCAGTAATTATTGTTGCTTTTATATAATACCATTATTGTTTGATATAAATACTAATTTAGACCAAGAAAAATAATAAAAAATGAAGCGTAAAATTTACTAACCAGAGTTGCCGTTGGTTTGCTTGTTGCCAGCTATGTTAAGAGGCAGAGTAAGACAAGAACCACTACCGACGATGCCAGTTGTGTCTTCTGTGCCATCCTCACCGGAGTGTCGTTGCAGCCAGGCTTTCTTGAGCTTGTGCACGGGATAGCTGCTGCTGCTTGGAGGTCGTACAGGTGCTGGGCTGTTAGACTTTTCGCTGTCAGCTTTGACTGGGGTGTCCGGAGCACTAGCTGGGGCAGGACTCGCTGCCAGTGACGGTCCTGGCGACGGTGTCGACGTTGCCATGCTCGTCGAACTCGGAACACTGACTGTGCTCAAGGAGCTACCGATTGACGCAGCCGTGCAAGTCGGCGTCGATGAGGCTGGATTTATTCCAGCCGTCAAGGAAGCCACACTACCTGCGGAAGACGGACGAACCGAGCCATCTCCGCTCGCTGTTCTTGGCGCTGGACTCACCGAAGGAACGTTCACCTGACTTTGGCTATTGGGTCGTGTTAAAAGTGCTGTATTCACTACCGCCGTAATTGAAGTGGCCGCTGAGGCAATTAGTGGACTGGGCTCGCTAACTCGCGAGAGAACTGGCGAACTCGCTGAACACTGCGACGGCGCCTGCGTTGATTTGCCGAACAAATTCGAGAATAATGAATAAATTAAAATAACGATTCAATAAAGTGATATAATATAAACATCAGACCTAGTGGAGCCATTACACCCATTGGCCCAGTAATTTACTATTTAATTATATAAAATAGTAGATGAGAGTAACGTTAGGCAATTTCCCTACCTGCTGGCCTGGAGATTCATCGAGTCTCCTTTTCTTGACGACCTCAAGAGATACAGCTGGACTCGAGCCCTCCGATCCAAGAGGTGTGCTGGTCTTGCGCTTCGGCGAGTCGGAGGACCTCTCCACGCCGAGATCCAACGGCTGCGTCTGGAAGCTAGTGCTGTTGTTGCTGTTGGTGCTGTTATTGCTATTCCCACTACCAGCCATCAGCGGTTGTTGTATCGTGTGGTGCGCATTAATCGGATGCGAAAGTCCCGGTGGTGGTCTTGCTATTGGCGCCAGAGCAGCGCTAGGGGGTAGGAGGTGTAGTGGCGGTGGCAATTTTCTGCAATTTCAAATACTTTAACTGTACTAAATACTGATCTACTATTTTTACTGCAAATTTAAGTATTAAGATAAATGTAATTTTATAATTTATCATGGTCTTACCCGATGCCAGAACTAGTATGTAGAGAAACCATGGGTGGCGGAAGTTTACTCGAGTTGTAATTGCGTGATTCGTATGGACCTCGGCTAGAGTGGGCAGGTGGCGGCGCTGGATGGGTACTAAAGTGCGATGCAGGTATCGAACTCGTGTGATGTCCTAATGGCTGAAAGGATGAAGAGCCAATACCCGCACTGTTAGCATTCGCTTTGGAGGTAAGTGGGAGGGGTGCTGCGACCGCCGTCGCTGCCGCTGCAGAGGACGACGAAGACGATAAAGAGTTGCTGAGTGCGCTTGATCCATTTCCGGAGTCGGATGCCCGGCAAACTGGCGTCCCCGTCATTATACCCGAACTTGGCTTCCCGTAAATGTGCGACGGCGCCGGACTGCTCACCTAAATAACGCGCAACACCGCGTTAAGCATCGCATCAAAGCACATCTTATATACTCGCAATTACCCGTTGACTAGCAAAATAGCAAATTGCCCGACTTGGCAGCTGACTGCTAAGTATGGTAGTGAGAAATGCCTTTGACTACATACCTTAGGCTTGGATCCTGTCGGCGCTACGTAGTGAGAAGTTGGCGAAACGCTGCTCCTACCCTGATGAGAATGGTGTCCGTACGGCGAGTACTGACTCTTCGACTGGTGGGCGGAATAAGCGAGCTGAGTTTCAGGCCTACTGAGATACCTCGGTTCCGGAGGCGATGGATGAGGTGTCTGCGAGACTGATTGTTGCTGCGGCTGTGATTGCGATTGTGACTGCCCCGGGACGTGAGTCGAATGCGGTGCGTGGGGCGTGTGGGGTGAGTGCCGGTTCACTGAAGAATGGACCTGCAAATGTCCACTGCTCGGCCGAGCGTGAAGGTTTGCCGATTTCGACTGCTGCTGCCCGGCTTCGTTGCTCAAGTGATGGTGGGGATGATGAGGACCATGGGGACTCTGCGTGGGGGAGCGGCACTCATACGGAGACTTGTGTTGCGAACCCTGTTGCAAGCAAACATAATTTCTAATTAATGTTTTAATCACAAAACGGAAAGATGAAAAATGTATAAAATATAAAATGTAGCAGCCGATTGTGGCCTAAAGTGGTAAACTAAAGCGAACCTACCGAGACGGGCTGAACGTTCAAGTAAGACATCATTTTGGGACTGGGTGAATGTGCGGGTCCAGCGACTGGTTGCTTCGCGTGGCCTGTCTCCCTGCTGACCTCGTTTTTTACAATGACGGAGCTAGCCTTGTGATCGGGCAAGAGAGTAGGAGGCGTCAGCAGTACCTCCGATCGATGGTGCTCCCTCTCAACGAGCCCGACGCTGGCTGTCTTCGGAGTCCCAGAACACGATGAAGAGGAAGTGGACGAAGAGGAACCGGATGAAGCAGACTTGCTCATCTTGCTGATGTCATGGGTGAAAGCTCCACTAGGCTGATAACTCGAATAGCCAAAGAGGCTTACATTCGGCTCCGCTTTCGGCAATCCTTGATGCAGTTGGTGCTGCTGATGCATCACCGGTGACGATTGCTGCTTCGAAGACGTTGACTTGGAGGTTCGCGAATGCGCGGGCGGTGGTGGATAATCAACTTTGTTCGGTACGCTTGAGGGCCTCGACACCTGCAAAGTAGAGTGCGATCATTAGTTCCAAATTTTCTTGTTTCATGTACAAATACTCATTTCAGCATGAATGCAAGGAAAATCATTTTTAAATACGTTAAAACTATATCATTCTAACGGTTTTTACTTTTTCAGTAAAGACCAAAGAGTCGTAGTCAAGTGTTATTATAAAAAAGTGAAAAAGTGAAAAAGTGAAAATATCAATATTTCCTTATATCCGCTAGAATGTAGCTTAATCGTTTGATTACAGGTTAAATAAATAAGTTACCTGCTGAGCCGACTGCGGCACAGCGGCAGCCCTCAAGTAGGCCAAGCTTTGCTGAGCTGCTGCATAGTCGTTGGCTTCCTGCTGCTCTCGCTGCTCCCGCTGCGATCGCTCCGCAGCCAGCTGATGCTCGCGTTCCCTGTGCTCCCGCTCCTCGCGATCCCGTTGCTCGCGCTCTCGCTCCCTCTGCTGCTGCGCAATGCTTACCGAGGATAGCCCAGATGGAGCCTGAGACTGATTGCCTGCTGCTCCCGTCGTTACGCTTGGATGATGGTGCAACGATGGATGCGTTCGTCCTGCCCCAGGAGGCGCCAGTGGGATAAAACTGTTCCACGCCATCGAAGCTGTCTGCATGTTTCTCTGCACAAGCGAATAAGATGCCTACTTCAATAAATACTGCTCATAAATCCTTTTTAAATCTGACCTTTTACTTAAATTTTGACAACAAAATGTCAATCCAAGGTACACTTACACCTTATGTAAAACATTAATTTTACTCTAGTTATCGCATTTATGAAAACTTGTTGAAAGATAGAAAGCGCCGAGTAAAATGTAATCGAAACCAATAGCCCAATATAAAGCAAGAAATGCTTCTAGATAACTGCAGTAGAAAATGAGAAAGTAGTATGGCAAAGTGGTAGTGGTAAGAACTAAATTTGCAGCGCTGACGGAGCAGCTTCGAACAAAATTCAGCGTAAAATCATTATTACCAGGTTCCCGCCAAGTCAGCGAAAGAGGTGAAAGAGGAACTGATCACCACTGCAGAAATAATTGGAGAAGGAATTTCCAGTTTCTCCGATTTTACTTTACATAATTTTCAGCTAGTCTCCATTTTATAGTATAATCAATCAGATCAATCTTAAATCGAGCTTTTATCATTTATTTTTCCGAGGAAATAGTTTGAAAAATAATAATAATCTATCTGAATTTCTTGTCAAAGTTACCTTTTGCTGTGCTAGACGAAGGGACTCTTCAAAGTGCTTGTGTACTGCTTGCTCAGCAGCCCTCTGTTTCTCAATTCTTTCGCGCTCAAGCTTGGCTTCACGTTCACGTGACTCCAGTTCCCGCACTTCAGCTTCTCGACGTTCTCTGTAAAACAGAAGATTTCATTTAATTTATTCTTGTATTAAAGCTTTTAAAAAATGTTCATTTGCTTTAGATCTCTGGAATTTTCGCAGAAATTTGTCGGTACTCGTTATAAAGGGCTTCATGACAATTTTTGTATTCTTCGCGGCGTATGGAAAAACGGCTTGAATTTAAGGCTGCACGGGTGAGTGGCTGAGCGGCTGAGCGGCTGAGCGGCTGAGCGCGCGTGTTTACGCAAAATGGCTGCCGCCGCGGGCGGTGCTACGCGCATGTAAGCATGTGACTGAAACTGAGAGAAACTTGACCGTTGATGCGTGCACACGAAGCATCGCAACCGGCAAACTCTTGTGGCAGCGATTATGTCTTTTCGGCGTACGGTTTCCTGTGGCTCGTGTGCAGCGAACATTTCGACGAATATCGCCTGCGGAGAGGATTGCGGGGATCGCTTCTTGGAGATCCTGAGAGAACTCAGTAACTCACTATAGCCAACGCTGGGAAAGCTTCTCGAATCCCACTACTTTCAAAGACATATCTTTCTCTTTTTTCTCTTTAATTTTTAAATTCAATTAAATTCAACTCAATTCCGGACCTACTGTTTATATACTATTTAAACTATTGGCCTACCATCGAAGGGCTCTTCGATACAATTAAATTAAGCGCACCACAGTGTCGTATATTTTAACGAGTTCTTGCTTGCTTGGAGAATGATAAGCCAACTATTATTCAGGAAATACATTTCTTCTTGCATGTGGAGTTAGTGCTAATTGCGTCACTCCAAGCTGATGAGCAAATTCTGTTTGTGTTTGGGTCGGATTCTTATCGAGTAGCGCCTGCTGTTCATCGTCTTTAAACTTACGAGACTGTCAGGAAATGATGCTTAATAGGATATTTATAGACCTTTTTAAAATCCTCTTTTAGTTTTAAAATAAAAGCGACTTGAAAACGATGCAAGTCGCAGTCAATTAAATTTCATCTAACGAAAACCTACAATTTTTAATTGTATTATTATTAAAATGAATGATAAATTTATATTTAACCAAAATACAAATCACTTAATTCCTTTCCATGTTTATACAGTGCGTACCGAGGTGCGTACAAAAACATAGCATTTTTGCAAAATTTTTTATTTTTTAAACAAGATTGTGTTGTAGAATGTTATTTATCTGGACGATTAAGTTGAGCTATAAAGATAATGGGAGTTGAGATAAGATTAGATTAATCAGCAACGACTTTGGATGAGCTCAAATTCCGCAACGCGTTCTTTTCCACTTGAAAATAGGTTACGTGCTTGTATAATGCCTCTCGCTCGGGAACGAAAACATTTGCCAATCATGCAGTCGCTGACTCACTTGCCTTTTTCTTCTATTTCCCTTGCACGTTGCAATGTAGAGATAGCGGATGAATTTTAATATATGCTAATTCGACGAATACCTTTCATCAGCACTAGATGCTTTTCTTTAGAGCGTACACACATAACACGGCTTCTTTTTCCTTCTCAATAAGCACAATTCGAATTCAACGGAATAATAACAGAGAAAACAAATGATGCGAACATTGCCAAAAAACGAGAAATATAAGAAGAAAATATATTAAAGTTCGCAATCAGCAGAACATTTTTTATTCAGTAATCGTCCAGGTAAAATCGCCAATATATCTCGAACATAAAGTGGCAGCTTTTTTTATTTAAAAAGAAACCCATAAGTTATAAATAGAAATTCGTTAAAAATACTTGCAAGTCGACAAGACTAGGCATGTTAAACCAATCCTTGGCACAATGACAAAAATCTTTCTGAGAAATTTAGAAAAGCATGGAAATTGCAAACATTATAAGATATTTTATTATGTTTAATAACAAAACCAGTCCTTAGAAAAAAAAGCTGCGTGGCCTCTTTAATTTCGAGACACTCATTAATATCTCAAGGAAGAGTTGAGATGTCAAAAGGTTTTATCCGCAACATTAATTAATTTTTTTTAACCATTATTTTATCCTAGAGGTATAAAAGGACTTATTTGAAATTGAAATCGAAATTCTTTGCGCCATAACGAGAACCACATTTGCAGCAGAAAGCGATGATACTTCATATTTTTTATTCAAAGAAAAGTTTAAACGCAATGGCGCAAAACGTATTATTTTAAAGCGACTGACTCATAAGACGCCATATTAAAATTTACAACTTTCCGTATTAATATATCACCTTCGATGAAGCATAAACATTTGTTGAATTTTTAGAAGATTCTAAAAAAGTATCACTTTTTTAATCCTTACAGAGGTATTGCCCAAAGAGTCGCCGCGTCCTCGTGCAAAGTGTAATTTGCACAAACCCCCATTAAACGTTTTCTTTTAGATTTTATTACTGTTATTAGGTTAAAGGGACTTAATTCTGGATAAGAAATTGCTGCAAGAGATGACTACATATAACTCAATTAGCAGAAAACTAGGATGATCCGATAAAATGAAAGTTTAAAATATTTAGGAAGTACCTAAATCTGTTGAGTAAGACACACCTGATAAACTGATCAAATTTTGGAAAAACCTTTTCACAGCAGCAGTTTACTGGAGCCTATATTAGTCATTATTACATTCATTAGTCTTGGAAAATTTATTTCAATATATCAAGTTAGTTTTCAGTACTTTACGGTAATCCTAACACACTACAGATTTTTTATATTATGATTACCTAAAAATTAAACAAAAATTTTGTTGTCTAATGATAATTCTTGTTCGTCGAAATCAGTATTTTTTAAATATGTGTTGCAACGGTATATTTTTGTATATTTCTAAAGTGTTTTAACGTCAATTTAGTAAAGAACCACATGAGTTGAAATATTTAGATTTTTTGATAGAAGAATAGCACAACGAAGCTCATGTCGATTAACGATTCAAACTTCTTTACCCCCCCCCCCCTCCCCCTTCTTTCTCTCGGCTAGTGCTGACCTAGATCGGTGAGAACCGGCTCTTAATCTTTGCGAGCCATCTATTTTTCCTACCTAGCGTCTTTTTCATGAAACTTTTTTTGCTATATGGCAATGTTTTGCTTAAACACAATAAGGAATACGAAACATTTATCTTTTCGTCCTTTTTTTTTGCTGTACGAATTTAATTTGGTTAAAATTAAAATATTTGTAAAAGAATAGTAGATTAATTTACACTAAATTTAAGGAAGTAACTAATGTAGTTCAGTTTTAATATAGTGTTTTACTAATTTTAACTTTATAGTATAATATTTTTGATAAATTGACATTGTTTTAAATACTTAAACTCCTTTTACTTGGGTTTATTAATTTAGTTTAATAAATAAATTTAAAAATATTAAAATGGATTACAGATGAAAGAATTTACGCTCACTAGTTTTTGAGAATTTGAATGTAAGAAAACTTTAAATTTTAATGTAAATAAATAACAGTTAAAAAATTGAATGGGTGCATATAAATGATGAGCGAAACAGCTGATTAATTAATCATATTGTTGCCGTTTCATTTTACGTCCACGATGTACACCAACTGTGACATGACACGCATTTCACGCTCTCTTCGCCAAATAGTATGCGTGAGCTGTTGGAGGTACAAGAGAAACCGGAATTCCCAGTGACAATCAACCGACAATTCGATACCCAGCACCTGTTTCCCCTCTTTACACTTCGCTGCCATAAAGGATTTCCATTTAATACGCATACATAAAGCCTAGTTAACTTTAATTTCTTTTTCCTTTTACTTCTGATCACTATCTCTCCAACTCTCTCTTTTCTGCCGCATTTTTACTTACGTTTCAGATGCACACTTGTACGTCAGATATACCATTTATTTGCTTCATGATACATATTTACCAATAAACGCTAGATTTATTTTCATACTTGATTACTCAATTTTTCAGAAATCAATTAATACAAATTGCCTAGTGTTCTCGAAATAAAGTAGTTGCACTTGTTTAGAGCCTAAAACTATATTTATTTAATGTAACACAATAACTGCACAAATTACCTTAAAGTAGTGGCTAGTCATAAGAATAATTATTTAATATTTAAAAACAGATTTTTTTAAATCAATTTTTAAATTGACATTTCGATTGCAAATGCAATTGTTTTATTTTACTTAATTGACTAAATAAAAAAACAATGATAAGCAGTCTTGTTATAAAATATTGTTGAATGCAGAAGCAAAAGGTGATTCTCAGACGAGTATGGTTATCGTCTTCGTTTTGCCCGAACGCGGGACGCTAAATCTGCACTCTTTCAAGAAGTAACTTTCTTGGCCTTTTATTTGAACGTACAAATTTCAGTAAAATTTGAAAATGGAAAACTCGTAAAAAAAATTATAAATTAATAAGTCTGAAAATGTATGTTAAATGGTTATGAAAAAAAGATGCGCTTCTTCGTCATCCTTCGTGACAAAATCCACGACAATTTAAAAATTATTTAGTACAAACATCAAGAGAAAAAGATACAAAAGGTATTATAAAGAAAAAATTGGATTTATTATGTTCAAATAATAATCAATGTTTCTAATTGATTAAATAAATGACAAAAAGCTTTCCCAATTTTAGGTATTACATGATTCTGAGATTTTGTATTTCACACGTTTTATGTTATGAAAAAAATAACATGAAATAAAGCCTCAACATAATAAATAGATAAAAACAATTAACTATACTGTCAATTATTTTATTATTGTTGACAATGATTCAGGCAGTCTTGAATCAATTGACATTAAAAACCTTTGCAAAATCAAAACCCAAAAAATCTTACAATTATTGTACATACAAATATCTGATTTGACTAGTATAGGTGAAATAGAACTTTTTTAACCTTTGAATAAATACAAGCCTTACATTTAGTAGTTTTTATTTTCAATTTTTGACTATGATATCATACTAGTGCAATGTTTAGGTATTACTTTTTAAAAATGGCTAGTCAAAGTAGCAGTATTAATTATGTAATATAAAATTGTATATACTTTTAAACTTTGTAAATCCTTATTTAAAATAATAAATTCTGTTCCATTCTATTATATCATTGACTGAATGTGATCGTGAATCTACCATCTGAAAGGTTCATTTTGCAAGATTTTTTTCTGAAAAATGTTACTCCAATATTAATTATTTTATTTTCTAGTAAAAAGTAATTGATTAAATAAAATTCACAAATATCTTTTTACGCATTTATTGTTATATATAAGACAATGAAAAATATATTTCAAAGATTCTAAATTGATGTAATAAATCTAAATTACAAAATCTTTGAATATGTTTTAAATACTTTATTTAGTAGGTATAAAATAAAGAATGACATCTTTTACATTTCTTTTTAGATTTTGAATTAATTTCTTTTTAAAACTTTAATAATATTGTTTGATACATTACATTTATTAAATAAACTAGATGAAGAAATTAGAAAAGATTTGCTAACCATTTTAAGAAAATTCTAACCAGCATTAAATTTGTGTATATCAAATCTCAGATCCACTAGTACGTGAGCTTTGCCAACTCTCGAAATAGTAACGGAACTAAATTTATTCAAAGAATAGACCGAGCAAATGAAAGAAAGTGTGTGTGAGAGAGAGAGAGAGAGAGAGAGAGAGAGAGAGAGAGAGAGTGAGAGAGAGAAAGAGTACAGGAATTATTTAGTGATTTCAAGTTTTTTTATTGAAAAAATTTTGCATACAATTACTATCTTAAATAATTCACAACTACAAATATTCAGTGAATTTTACGGTCAAACAATGGAATATGGCACATGTTCTCTACACTATTTTTATGTGCCTTTATTGTTAATATTCTTGAATGAAACAATTTTTTTTTTATCATTGACTGAATAAAAGCAATATTTCATATGAATAGATTATTTTAAAAAGGTCACAGGCATGGAAAAATTTCTATTAATCAACGAAATTTGTAGATCCACAGTTTTATGTGTAATTGCAATTTATACATGAAGAAATATTAAGTAATCTATACATATTACTGAAGTAAATAAATTTGTGCATTTTAAAGGTCAATGGCATAGTCATATGCTTATGTAAAAGTATAATGGCATACACATGCCACAAATATTTATGTTTGAAATATTTTCACAGAATAGATTCAATGTGATTTATATAATGACTTGCAATTATTTATCAATGATGATACATTGTATATAGTCCTTAAAAAGAAAAGAGTTTAAGAGTCATAGAACTTACAATGAAACAGGAGAAGATTTAGTGCATTCAGTTGCGAAACTCTGCACAGAAGGTTGGCCCAAGATGTATCTATGAGAAGGGTGGTGATGCGCACTCGTGTGATGAAAAACATGATGCAGGGGGGTTACTGGAGAGCCCGAGTGTTGGTCTAGACTGCTACTCGGGTGAATTAGGTTATACGGCTGATAAAGCAGCGGTTGACTAGATTGACTGGGCTGACTGGCAACGCTCGCTGGCTGCGGTTGCTGTTGCTGCTGCGACTGTTGCAGTGGCTGCTGCTGTTGCTGTCCACCCACAGCTTGGAACAGCAGCTGAGTTTGAGCAGCGGCGGCCATACTGCTCCCAGTCAGAGTCGGAGCAGCTCCAGTTCCGCCCTGAGCCGCCGCCTGCTGCGGGCTCGCCGGAAGTACCGCCATTGCCGCACCTCCTAACACCGGCGGCATCTTGGCCTGCTGTTGGACGAGCAGCCGCAGACTTCGGCAGCCGAGTTCAATAAATGAATACTCGGCAAAAGTATTCCGCCAACTGGACGAAATTCAACAATGGTGCGACACATCGCTTAACACAATTCTATCAACACTGCTATTTTTTCGATTGCACCCACACTTTTACTTCAAACTAATAATTAAATGCTCATTCTGCACCTGCACCAATTTGTAAATATTTCAATTTACAAAAAAATCAATTCTATTCGATACGAGGCGATTGCTCATGTAGTCGAAATTCCTCATTATTCGAGATAGCGAATAACCTCGTCCTACCGTATGCACATTTCTCTTTACTTGCACACCCTATCTACCCCAAGTTACTACTGCTCTATTGTTGAACTGATCTTCATCATGTGGATTGCAATTCACTTTTCTACAAAATCACTAATTGGTATTAAAGACACTTTTAAACTGCTTTCGAGTCTCACTCATTATTTTACAGTAAACAAAACATAAACAAACTTTTCTTCATGTGTAGTTTTTAAACATTTTAATGCACTTATAGAATTAACAGTGCCAACGTAAAAGATTAAAATACTTCATCAACTACCGTTAAAGTATAAGGAAATACTTAAGAAACCAACCTATCACGAATATTATGCATATGTAAAAAAAACTAGTATTCGCGTCGTGGCACTCAGACTGTATCACTCTCGAGCGTTAAAGGAGAGGGGATGTCGAGCTACGGGTTGAGGAAAAGAAGGAAGGAGATGAAGAGAGAGCTGAGAGAGCGAGTGAGACAGAAAGCTGGAAAGGAGAGAGAGGAAAGAGAGAGAGAGAGAGAGACAAGACGTTACGGTGCTCGCACATCAGCGAACTCGCCTCGTCGAAGGTCGCTACTCTACTAGCGCAGCAAGTCGCAACTGAAAGCTGGATCCCCTCCATCGGCCCTGAGAGGCGCGCGCGCAAATATCCCCCGCTCCTCCTGGCCTGCTCACTCCAACACAATTTCCCCTCCCGGTGACGCGTCGACTAAATATCCAATGCCCCTTCTTTTCTCCCTCTCCCGCCGACCCGTCTAGGCTGGTTCTCCGCTCAGGCTCTCATGTATGAGAGACGAGGTTACATTTACAAGTATACGTGGAGAGCAGAGAATCGAGATCGAGTTCTGCCCGCGACTCCTCTCGCTTTTTCAGTAACCTTCACAAGATAGACGAATTAAATGTTTTTTCTATGCCACATTACATTAAACATTTTTAAAATCATAAATAACTCGACGTAAGAATTCAGTGGACACAAAAACAAAAGGACTTGAATAAAACATTTTGAAAACTAACTTGCAATCCGACTGTCGACAAAACCGACCTAACAATCATTTAATTTTGTAAATGATTTAGAGTTTAGAGTCCTAATCTAAGGAATATTAATTTTGTTTAAATAATTTAAAATAAAATAAAGTCGATTCATTTTATACTGTATTGATTCTGAAATAAAATAAAGAATAAAAAAATAATATAGAAGAAACGCAGACTGTCGCAGAGAGAAACCGTTTATAGATAGAACGAAGGAGATAATGGCGTCCAGAGCGAGTTTCTTGCCTCCCAGATCTCGTGACCGAGGAGAGAGAAGTCGGTCGAAGCCTCTTTCTTCCCTCTTGAGTAACGAGCGTAGAAGATTGCGCGCACCACTAGAAATTTCTCTTTATGCTTCTTTCTATAAATAAATTTATACAAATAAATGTTCACTTACGTAGTAACAACTCGACAACTCGGATCAAGATAATCTAAATTCAAAATATCGATATATTTATGAACCTTTAATTGCCTAGAACTATCTACTTGTTAATTGTGCTCTTTACCAGCGATATACGACATATGTGGTTTAAGAAACAAAAGTTCTGAAATCCAAATGCGAGTACTGCAAAGTTCTTCATTTGATTAGTTGCTCTCTTTTCTTTTTTGTTTTCACTTTCAGCTATTTATTGATGACTATTGTAGTATTACCTTTTTCTTTTTTATCAGCCAACTTTCTATTCTAAAACCTAATGGATATTTCAATGGAAATATGTGTAATTGCTGAAAAGCTAGAACTATATAAAAATACCGAGTACCTTTTCAGATTCCATGTTTTACATCCAAGCAATACTCCAATTTGACATTTTGACATTTTGACATTTTACAAAAAAAACTGCCATTTACGCGAGTAGAAGTAGGAGTGTATATGCTTGTAACACAAAGTATTCAATCTTTCTATCCCACTCCCTATCTAAATGCATCTTTTTTGCGACTTGCAACTTTAATCATAGTAAATAAAAGACGGTGATATGTAAGGTGAAAGATAAAAAATGGAAGGCTTAAGCAGTTTACATAACTAGCGACAGCTGTGCTCGATGCATCAAGCTTTCAATGACGAAGTCGTATCTTTAAGGAGAGGAGGGGGAGCGGGTCATGTACACGTGCACACTATAGGCTTTTATAGACTCGTGGTAGCTTATTGATTTTCCCGAGAACTAAACGTTATCCGTTACCGGCTTTTTGCACAGAAATTTTTCACGCTTCACTACTGACACAGACTCTTGGAATGTGCTATTCTTGACTGGATCTTTTGATTTTAGGGTTTATTTAAATTTTAAGTGAGTAATTCGAGATTAATGCATAGTGGGCCATGTTATATTCTCACAATTTACCAATAGTGGAAACAAGTTTCTGCAATTTAAATTTTCGTTTTATTAATTTCAACTAATTTTATTTTACTTAGTTTTACTTTGAAGAAACAATAATAAAGTAAAACTAATACTTTTATTTAATTATTCGTCGAAAAAAATAACTTATGAATTCTATCCGTTATATATAGCGTTAACAGTTATACTGGCAGCAGTGTCAGCCCAGTCTTGAGCAAAAAAATTAAAAATTCTCGAGATTGATGACGAGTAGGACCGGTGTAATCGAAAATGGCAGTACAAGTGAATAAGCAGGTGATAATGAGGAATAAAAGAAGGCTCAGAAGACTGTACGGAGCATATAAGAATGTGAAAAATGCCGCGTCGCGCAATTTTCAGACAAACAGTGCTTTTATCCGTACTCTTAAATCTCCTGAGACTCATGTCTTTCACTTGCAATAAATCATATTTTAAATGACTTATGACTATCTAAACTATTCCATGTTATTAAATTTTTCAGTTTTATAATAATAAATTATTTTCTGATGCAGTTTGTATGCTAAATTTATCAAAGCAATTTTATAACAATAACAATTTATACCAATCATTTCCGTGAGCGCAGATAAGAGGAAGGGCGGAGGATATATTATATATCGACGCTTCCTATACGAAGACTTCTTAAAAACAATTTATTTTAATTTGCTGTTTTTTAGAATACCTTAATGAAATAAATTTATCTAGGATCTAAGAAAACAAGTCTTTTGTTTATTCTTCAAAATATAAATGGCTTCAGGAAATTGTTCGAAAATTGTTCATATCATTTTCTGAAGCTGTTAATGAATAGAAATAGTGTTCCCTACAGGGGGCCCTAAAGGATCACTCACCTCTATGGGAACTTAAGGAAACGTAAAATTGTGCGATTTCATTTACAATGTACAATAAATTGATATTTATTTATTTAACGGGCTAAAAAACCCTTATATTACAAAATATGCAATATATGATAAGGAAGTATATAAAAAACGGCAGACTAAAACCTAACGGTATGATAATGTTTTGAATTCTAGTGAAATTAAACTGGATAATCATCCTTTAATTACATATTAGAAATATTTGTAAAAAATGTTATTTTTTAAGTTAAAAATTGGGTAATAACATTTGTTTTAAATCCAGATGCACTTTATGCCAAAGCAAAATGCTACATTACTCTGAGTTAATCGTAGTATGCTGATATATATATATGCTCTCTCCCTCTTACTCTCTCGCTTTCATTTACCCTGCATAGCAATTTCTTTTCTATTCCTCTATACCTGTGACACTTGCTCGACTCGTTTATTGAAATTCATAGTTATTCTTACATAAGTACTTACTTTTTATCCATACTTATTTATTATTATTTTTTTTGTGAAACATTCCAATTTTTAAATTTATTATAAAAATTTTAACAATATTTACTCATGTGTCCTTTCAAACAGCTTATTCAAAATTTTCATAAAGTTACTGCATACCAAATATTTTGCTTCCTCTTTTCCGCTATTCTTTGTATTTGTCCACACTAAATTTTCCTTACGATTTTGCACACACATTCACATACTTTCCTTTTTTCATGACACATACCAAACGGTGAAGGGGGCCAAGCGTAGAAGAGAAAAAAAACAAGTACTGGGAGTGCTGGGAGAACCTAAAGGGAAAGAGAGAGACGGAGAGAATGAGCGAAAGAGAGGGAGAGCGAGAGAGAAAGAGAAACTGGAGGCCAGGGAGAAAGAGAGGGAGAGAAAGAAAGGCGGGAAACGTTTTCGAAGGACGCACGGGGAAGATAGGCGTTGTGCACTGTTATTTATGGGGGAGCCGACACAAAGTTATACGACTGACTGGTTTTGGAGTTCTTTTTTAAACCCCATACCTCCCGCTCAGAAACGTGGAATATTAAGAAAGCCAGAGCAGTGGGAGCAAGTTTCCTGTGAGTTGAGAGTCTTCTCGTTTGAACCAACAACCAGGACAGTTTCAAGAATGTGTGAAGTTTACAGTTCCTTGCTATTATTTCATATATAAACGTGTGTAGGTGTGTATGCGCATACAAAACCTAAACGCGGAAACTCGATTCTTCTAACAAATTATATAAATGGAGTTTGTTCAAATTAATTAGTTTAATAATCTCTATTTTGAGCAAAATTTTTTTAATAATAAAGGAAATTCATAATAATGATTCGATCGATCTATAGTTCGATGTCTTATTTTGTATTCGTTTGTAGTAAGGCACTGAAAATTAAAAAAAATAATTCCCTTTGGAAAAAGCTAACCAGGAGTAACTTCGGATTTGCAATTAAAATAAGTTAAAAATTGTGGTATTTAAAAAATCGAACTCCTGAGATCTTAAACAAAACTGAGTATACCCAAAAATTAAAGACAACTTTGGTTTTATCTTAAAGCACAAAATCATTTTATCTCAAATCTAAAAACGGGAAGAAAATGTTACCCTCTATACTGTTGCTTGCAGACTTTGCAATTTTCAATATTTTTCACTTTCATCAAAATTTGTATATTAAATATATGACTAATATAATTTTCAGAGAATTTCCTCTAAAATAGTATAATAATTATTCTAGATTAATATTTGTAGTACTTAATATTTGTTTGTCAATTCTTAATGTAACCAACTTCCTTAAATGAAAAAATTATGTATTAGGGGAATGTGCATTCACATAGGCAAAGTACCATTTCATCCAGCAGGTGCTATTGAAACGAATTAGAGATGTGTGAGAAAGAGGCAAAGTATTTTCAGCTGCCTTCACGACTCCTTCCACAGGGCTGAATTTGTAAGGATGTTTATTGGGTGAGCGTTTTGTTTACTTTTTATCAACGAAAAATCATTTCCTCTTCTTAAAATTTAGTATATATAAATACTAAACTCATTTATGAAAATTTTAATTTTTAAACTTTTTGAGCTTTCTACTACATTGGCTAATTATATGATATCTAGTTATCATTTAATACGCAAAGAATAACTTTTTTTACTGAAATTCCTTTCAGCGAGCACATTCTAACCTCGTAATTTTTTTATTACTGCAGTAATATACGTATAATATGTACAGACTTTTATAACGTTGGTAACGTTAGTACGCTCGCGCAAGCATCTCCATACCCATATCCACGATAACTCTAACGAACACTAACACATAGCATGTTTAACAAATCGAAAATAGTTTTTTGTATAAATTATTTCTTTTGTAAAAAATATAATTCAAATTAACTGTTTCTACGAATGCGCATCCGTTTGAGCAATCTAAACAATTATAAAGGGTTTCAGATATATAGGAGATTCAGTACCATACGGGAGACGAGAAAAGCGGCATCCCCTCTCTCCCCATCATGGCGGCTCCCTGCTCACCGTGCGCCCCCTAACGCTTATAAACTCGACGTTTTCTTTCCGTTTTAGCTTGTTTCTTTTTCAGCTGCCTGTATTTTGATTCCTTGCGTTTTCCACAAAACAATAGGTTTTCAAATACCTCCCTGCATTTTAATCGCAAATTCACACCTGAGTTTCAAAGGTTTCACACCTACTGCTTTGATAGGTGTGCCGTTGTTGAAAAAAATTTTTGGAAAAATTCAAATAATCTTGCATCTATAACTAAGGAATAATACATAAAAATATCAAATTGTTCTTAAAATCTTGATGAAACTCCTGAACGTCCTTAAACTGCTGCAACTTACTATAACTTTGAAACCATTGTCGATATATGGTTTATCGACCTATCTATCTTTAATATTAAATTTGGAACAAATAATTGAGATTTCTCAGTTTAACAAGGATTAAATTAAAGATTTTCATTTTAATTTTTTAAATGTTTCTTATTTATATCATACATTGTTGTTACTATAGAGATATACTAGTGTATGTAAGATGCATGCGAGCATATTTTTAGAACTCAGCAGCCATTTGCTGTAGTAGTAGGAAAATATTCTGGTTATAAGAATTGATTGTTAAATGGGAGGTCCAATGACATTTACACTGATTTAAGCACACTACTGATTAGTATTTAACTGCGTTATAGCACACCTTGTCATAAAATTGTATAAACGGTTTGTCGAGAAGCGCATGAATCGTAAATCGTGTATTTTCAAAACATCCATTTCCAACGCGAATATCGAGTAATAAAAAATGCTAGAATCTCGTGCTTATGCCAATGGCATATAAGTATGTCCGCTGGAGAACCGGCTCTCGGCGCGTTATAACCGGTTCTACTCCTTGTACGAACGGTGCTCCTTTTTTCCTGATGCTAATACCAGCTCTTCACGACCCTCTTTCCTTACTGCATTTGCAAGAACGGCTCTTAAACTATTCCTCATCCTGCTTTTTCGATAAGTCGAAAATGTTTTATCTATTTTTAAACTCTGTCACCGTACCACAGCATTGTACCTATATAAGAACAACTGCACCGTCTGCTATGAACAATCTTCAACATTTTTCACAGAATCTAGCTATGATGCGCAGAATTTTACCAATTTTTTTAGTTATATGATATGATCTGATCGCTTTATTGCGGCAAGTTTTAATGTTTAGCATTACTTGTAACTTTCGAAATAACTTGCGAAACATTTTTATTTTATAAACATTAGTTCATAACAATTATGTAATGTAATTATAAATGCAAATGAGTAAGCGGCAAACAAGTCAGCAGAAATTTTATCTTGTAATTTGAATTATAACCGCCAGATTTCGAGAATCTCTCAAATAGAAAAGGAAACAATTCTTGGAGGGTAGAGTGTGATTATCTTAGAATACTGTACACCTATGTATATCTACAGGCAAAAGTCTTCCCGTCGAAATGAGGCGGCACGCGGCGTGTCGGAGAAAGAACCGGTTTGACGGGTTTTACAGGCTCTTCCCCAACTCCTCACACACATAGAAGATGAATATCTACGTATGCTTGCACATACATCGTGGTTCGCTTAGTCAAAAATCTTCGGTCATGAGAGAAAAAAGAGGGAAACAAAGGAAACTAAAGAAGCGTAAATAAATGAATTTTACAGAAACGAACTTAGCGGGAAAGCTAAAGTATGATCACCATTCTAAAATGGAGTAATTCTAGGAGGTTCATTTGACTATTACTCGCATAAAAATGTGTAACTGATATTTAAATTTTATCGCAATTAGTTAATTTCTCTAAAGGTATTTAAATTAAAAATTCGCAAATATGGTTGAAAATGTCCTATTACAAAATAACAAAAAACGATCTAATACTAATTCACCAAGAAATTAAATATTTGAATAAGAGATTGTCTATTAGAGTAATGTTTCAATCAGTTTTAATGTAATAGAAATGATGAGATTAATTTTTTGCGAGCTTAAGAAATTATAATGCAATAATTTTTCACTGTGCGAAATAGAATATTAGAAAATTATTTATTCACATAAATAAAGAATCGACCTTAATTAATTAAAAGAAATCCAATAAAGTAGATTACACGAATACAAATATGGAGATATTGTTACGGAGCCTAGTAAGAATAATAGAAGACTATGTATCATAGTTTTTTAATATTTGTGCACTAGTGCTAACGTTTATTGCTTATTTTTTGTCTTCTCAGTAATTTTCACAGTTATTTCAATTTATGAACTTTTATATAAGCAATGAACAGATTTAATTAACATTTTCTGGTTTACCATGATGATAATTTATTAAAATATTTTTGTTAACACACGCATGGAAGAAAAAAATTGTTAACATAAATCAAATGGAAAATTGACAATTCCAAGCGCGTACGAGCAGCGGCAGAAAAAATTATTAATATTCTCTCTTGTTTCTTAAACCTTGAAATTCTTAATTACCCGTTTGTTTTATATAAGAATAAATAAGTCTATTTCCTGTTCTCATAATAAATATATAGTACTTAATAAGGGGAGAAAGGCTTTTTTGAAATCAGATTCCGATTACAGAAAAAGTTAACCGCTCCCCCCTTTTAGTTGCAAAAGCATTTTTGTTATAAAAGGTGATCTTTATTCCAGAGATCCAAAGATAACTAGTAATTAAAAAAAGAGTAATGTGGCTTACCTTAAAATTCGTTCATGACGTTCCCTCTCGATTACCTCTCCGAGGCTTGGTTGTTGAGGAATACTAGGAGGGAGTGGTAGGAACCTCGTGGGAGGTCTCCAGATCATTTCCTGCGCTAAACTCGGATGATGGTGTCCTGTGGGTGGCGGACCAGGACCGCCTCCGCCACTTGAATAACCTACAGGTGGTGTTGGCAATCCTGGAGGACCAGCGCCAGGTGGTGCAGCCGTGGATGTCTGCGGGTGAGCCATTAAGAGCGACGTGTGTTGAACACTCTGTACGTGCCAGACTCGAGCTGGTGTAGCCGATGCTGTACCCGGTACCGAATTTGGAGTAGAGGATGAGGCGCTAGTAGTCTCCTCAGCACTGAGGGCTGAACTGCGACTACCACTACGCTCGTCGCCGGAGCCAGCACTTCTTAATGAACTCACCCCGCTGTCACTGCCACTATCCGCGTAAGCACTGGCTCCACCGCCACCGGCAATCCGTACTGCACTAGTGGTAGCTGGCATCCCCACGATTCCAGAAACACTAGCGACCCCACCGGTCCCGGCCTCCACTTCAATGAGGTTACTAACATCATCGCCACTAACACCTTTATTCTGCTGCTGTTGCTCACGGTCTCTTTCGCGTTCCCGTTCTCGTTCTCTTTCTCGTTCTCGGTCACGCTCTCGATCTCGTTCCCGTTCCCGCTCCCTTTCCCGCTCACGCTCTCGTTCACGTTCACGTTCTCGTTCGCGTTCCCGCTCCCGTTGGTGTTGCTGTTGAACTTCTAGAAGACTTGCCGATAAGTGAGGATTGTGTACATGCACGTGTGGGGGTTCCACTTGATAGCGGTGAAGTTGCAGCGGATGATGTAAAGGATGGTGATATGAAGGATGGTGATGTCCTGGATGATGAGAAGATAAATGATGTCGAGTTGGCGGTTGCTGATGATGGTGTTGCAGTAACTGTTGCTGACCCGGTGGTGGTTTATTAAGTCGTTCAACAAGGATAACAGGACTCTCGTTATGCCGACTTCGCTCCTGCTCCTCCTGCTGATGCTGCAGGAGCAGGCTGCGGCTGCCGGCGCTCAACGGGCTCAGTCTCTCCAGAACGGCGCTTGAATCTACGAGACTGCTGGACCCCACCAGCAGCTCCTTCGACTTGGACTCAAGCTTGTTATCCTCCTCCTGTTTTTTTTCTGATATATTCGGACTAGCTCTTTTCTCTTCGTCCTTGCAATCCTTTAAGTGCAACTTACTCGGAACTCCACGTGCATTTCCGCAGCCGGCAGGCACTTCATTTGCGCGCTGCAGGTTGTTTGTTCTTGTATTGCTTTTAGATAACGTATCTCGAATTTCGCCATTTGGTCGCGACAGTTCCTTCTCATCACTGTTTTTACCAAAATTATCTTCCGTGTTTATGTTTGAGTTTTCCAAACACTCTCTCTTTTTCGTTTCTGCAGCATTTCGCTCAATTTTGACTAAAGTTGTAGAAGATAACTCTTCTTCATTATGCCTAGAATCAAGAATACACCTGCCGCTAGGTGGAGGCTCAGGTTCACGATCGCGTTCCCTCGATTCGCTGCTCTCTTCCTCCTCTTCGGATTTATCTATTAACTCCTTCTCTAGATGTTTCTCTATTTTAGCCCCTTGCTCCGATTTGTTTATCAAAGCTGTTTCAGACTCTTTATTTAAAGCCTTATTGGCTAGAAGACTCGATCGTAGCCTTTTAATCAGAGGATCCTCCTTTGATTGTTGCTGATGCTGCTGCTGTTGTTGCTGCAGAAGTGGCTCTTCTTTTTCCGCCTTTTCGGGTTCGTTTTCCTTTTTTGAGAATTTTTTTTGAGTCTTTAACTGCGGGTGCAACTGATCCTCACAGTCAGAGTCTTCATTAATAAGTTTTGTTTCAAGCCGAGCTTTTCGTCTCACCGAGCGCTGCGAGAGTTTATTCTGCTCAACTGCTATCGGGCTACTCGATTTAAGACCTTGCACACGCCGCTGCCTCAACTTCGTTATCGACGATGTGTTCGTTTCTTCAAGGACGGCAGAACGTGGAGTACGATTACCCAGCTTACTTGACAACGGACCTTTGTTCTCTCGATCTTCTTGTCGGGATTGCAACTCTGATTCTGGAGGCTCGCGAGTTGAACCTTCGCTTATTCGACGTTTCCGATGGTTTCGTGCGCTGATTTTTTCTGAAACACAAATTTGGATTTATTGATTATTTTACAATGGAATTGTTCATTTCTTTATTGTTTTATTAAATTGCAGGGAAATCAATTTCTTTTTCTAAAGTTATTCCTATAATTGCCTAGCTGATAGTTCAACGCATACTATAAAAGGACACTTGAAAAAAGAATCTATTTTTCCAACCTATAGAACAGAAATAACTCTACACTTTAAGGGGATGCCGAAGTAAATTTCCGAACTCTACCTTACCGACATTTACGCTATCACCTTATGCAGATTGTAT